>OZ005654.1:106815777-106888777 GCA_963930645.1 Salticus scenicus | reverse complement strand
TTAGGATATGATAAGAAGTGGGGATATAGTCTAACCCTAAATAACGAAAACAGACAACCCCAATGACTTCGGAGTTTCGAAGTAAAAACTTTTTTAGGCTCAGTGTACGCATTTATTTCTTCAGAATTAATTCATTTGATCCTTTGCTGAATTATCTTTACGTTAATAAAATCTATAAAATAGCATTTCTTTTGACATAAAAAAAATAATAATATACTTATTTGCATGCGAATAACAAAATTGAAATAAAACTCTATTAAAAATCAATCTTGTTCGTGCAAAAAGTTCTGGAAAAATTTGCGACGTGCTTTTTAAACACTTTTTTTATAAAGTTAGTAGTTTAGCACATAGTACATCATTACAGTTTTATATATACAATTTTATAAGGGTATTATTTAATTATTAGTAGATAAACATTGGCATCTGTAGTAATTTCAACTACCGTTAATTGTTAAAAAAGATATTTAAAAGAATATTGCAATTATAACAATTATTGAAATAAAATCTCTTATTAGGCGCACTACAGACATTTCTCCTTTCAAAGTGAATTTATCTAAATTCTTTCTAAAATCTTTTAACACATTTTAACATCATGCTTATTTATTCAACAAAATAAATCTTGTAAGCCGTCTCTTTTCGAATCAAATAAGTTTTTAACTGAGAGTAATAATCTGGTGTGTCACTCACACGACTTTCTCTTACCCTGAAATTTAATACTATAAATACAGGTTGGAGATTAAGAGATAAGATAACGAGTACTGTTATGTAAACCTATGTTAAACAATTCATATTAGGCTTCTGAAGAGTTTTATATGATAATTAGTTCTGTGTGAGGGGGGCTACCGCCCCCCTCAACCCCCCGTTTCATTAATGCACCTTCATTTATATAGAATTTAATTCGGTTATTAAAAAATATTTCACTTTTTTAAAAATAATTTATTAAAATTATTATTTTAAAAAATTATCTTTTATGATAAGGCAGACGATTTCCATATTAGAGAAGTAGTTTAACACCAAATATCCAAAAGAAGTCCATTTTATTCTCAATATTAAAAAAAAAGTACGATTTTTTTTCTAAGTTTTTTTTTCGTTAAAAGTAAAAAAAAATCGATAACTTTGTTTTAAATTATCGCAGATCGATGGTTC
The DNA here is from genome assembly GCA_963930645.1 of Salticus scenicus. Taxonomy (NCBI): domain Eukaryota; kingdom Metazoa; phylum Arthropoda; class Arachnida; order Araneae; family Salticidae; genus Salticus; species Salticus scenicus. The sequence goes on along the minus strand of OZ005654.1, from coordinate 106,887,631 downwards.
AACCATTCGTTTTAAAGGTATTTTCGAGCTCTTTTGAAAGATACCCATCATGAAAATTTACTCCCCTCGAGGGGGGACTTCCCCCCTAGGGGGGAGGCGAGGCTCCTACATACACAAAAAAATTTTCCCAGTTAACTGTCTCTATTACAAAAAATATATATTCGTTTCATTTGGTTTAGTGCAGTCTATAGACGTTAAACTCTATTTTCCTGCAATTTCCCCCATAGACGTAATGTATTAGAATTCTCTTGATTGTCCCTGTACACGAACCATTTGCTTGATCTTAACGAAAAGCTTACTGTAGCATCCCTATATGATACACATTTAGAATACCAAGTTTGAACTTTCTGCCATAATTTGTTTTTGAGATATGCTGATAACAGACAGACACACACACAGACACACACACACACAGACACACACAGACACAGACACACACACAGACACACACACACACAGACACACAGACCATTTGCTAAAAACATGATTTTCGTATTCAGGGGACCTCAAAACGTGTAAATATAACAAAATCTCGCGTTCGAAAATTTGAGCCAAAAACAATACTTTCTCTACCTTATGGGTAAGAGAAAGTAAAAAGGTCTCTCGGTTTCTCAAATCTAGAAAAATATAATATTTTATGCTTGTACATCTAAAATTGGGATTTACCGGTGGATATTCCGGTTGGGATTGGCAATAATAATTACATTATTATTGCCAATCGCACTTTTGGAGACCGTTTGGAGAGATTAGCATAGTTTTTGATAGACTAACCTGTTACTGCCTTCGTTTGTGGCCTTCCAAGTTTTATACTGCACGATATCAAATTAAATATCTAGAATTTAAAGTCAGTAAACGAATAGCCAGTCCTATAAAATCTAATTTATACATAATTAAGACTTTTAAGACCTTGAAAATAAAAAGGAGGTAAGGCATATTTTCGCTGTCACTGGGTTCTAGAAACGATTCATTCAAGACTTTGCCAAAGTGGTACTTCCTTCAAAAATCTTGACGAAGTGAAGTGTAAAATTTTATTGGAGACAAAGATATCGAGGAAATTTTCGAGAAACTGAAGGCGACATTCCTCTTGGAATCTTTACTGTTCTTACCGTTCTCAGGCCGTTTGTGCTCTGTAAAGATAGATGCTGGTAAATTCGCTCTGTGATCAGTCGTCATCCAAGAAGATAGAGGCTATCATTTACATCTAATGGTTTATGTTAGCCCAAAGCTAAAAAGGCTGAGATGAGGTATAATGTTATTGAGAAGGAAGCTATAGGAATTATCTAAAGAGTTTCCAATTTGAAACATTATTTGTTAAATTGGTCCTTTATGGCCAGGCTTCCTTCTCTTAAATTTTTAAGCCAAAAGATTCCATTTCAAGAATTGCGAAACAGAATGCTTTCCTTGCCCTGTGTAACTATACAGGGAAATATTATACTGATAATTTAAACTGAACAATAGACTAATTTATTCCTAGCTGTAAATATAATTTAATACTGCTAAGGAGATAAGGATAGTAGCCGAACATCGCTAAAGAATTAAAAAATAAACATAGAAATGATCCTAACTGTGTCAAGTTCAGACAGGCGCTAAAAGACAATTTGTGTCTAGAACTTCAAAAATTTTCTTTTTATAATGAAAATGGTGTGTCATGTTTAACCAAGTGACCCCGAGAAGCTATCGCGAATATTTAGAAGTGGGGTGTCGAAACACCTCATTTCCACACCCCTGTGATGTGTCGAAAATATTTTAGAAAGAAAAAGACAACTATTCATCACCAAAAACCTATATTTTCGATGTTCAAAGTTTTGTCTGTCAGCTGCAATGCTCATTTGTACCCTTGTAATTTTACGTTTCACACGCAGTGGATGACAAGTAAACTATGTAAAATTCAAAGTACAGTCACTGTAAGCAGTCATATCGATTAGCGCATAGTCGCTTTTCAATACCTAGACAACACATTTATTATTATAGTTGCAGCCGTTCATCAGTTAAAAGGGTGGGAATGCATGTTAGTGGGCCCCTGTCTGTCTGTCTGTTTTCATGTTCTTTTTTCCACCTTTAGCGCTCCAATTTTGATAAAATTTTTGTGTTGGAAAAAGCTTGACCTGATAAAAATTCCTTTTTAAAATTATTAGGATTTACACAAAAGATGATTGTCTGTGTGACTGTTTCTATGCTTTTTGGATGTCTTTTGTTTCTCTACCTATAACTCCTTTATAGAAGCCCTAAATTTGATACACATACACACACACACACATATATATATATAAATTTTTATTCATTTTTTATTTATTTTATTTTATTTTTAATTTTATTTTATTTATTTATTTATTTATTTTGTTATTAGAAAGATCTTTGCCTAAAAAGATGTCTGAGTGTCTGTTTATTATTAACATTTATTGACTAGTTTCTGTCCACCTTGAAAAAGTGTCGTGTATCGTGGAGATGCTGCGAATTTGAATGACTTTACGAACTCCATGACGCTTCATGTGCGAAGCATCACAACTGATCAGTTGCGATCTGCTGTTGAATACACTTTCCATCGACTTGAAATTTTGCAGGTGAATGAGTTTGGTCACATGGAGCACCTATCTCCACATCGTCCTGGACACGATTAACAACGACTCCTCTTGTGCAGTTTCGTCCTAATCTGTTCTTGTTTCTGCAAACTGAACTTTTTTTTTTTAATCAAACAGCGTACTGTTATTTTTTCCCTTAACTTTACTTAATGTGGTTCGATGTCAAGGTGATCAGAAACTAGTCGATAAATGTTAATATAGTTTCTGTATTCCGTTTTGGTCGTTTATTGTGTAAAATTTAATGTTTTTCTGGGAAAGGTGCCCTCTGGGGGACATTTTGGAATTTTTTTTTTTCGAAATTCCGCGAACGCATCTTGTGTATAGTCTATATATTAAATTTCTTTGCATTCCGTTCACCCGTTTGCGCTGTAGGATGCTATTTATAGCGGAAGTTTAATTATAACCACCCTGTATATATATACGTAAAATAGCTGGGACGGATTTAGTATTATATAATGATAAACTTATTCATTTGATTCTTATATTGATGAACACTTTCAAACAAAGTTGAAAAGTGTTTATGACTCCCGTTTGTTTGTTTGTCTAACTGTCTGTGCGCGCTCTAACTCCTGTAAATATTCTTGGAATTCCTTGAAACTAATCCATCACCAGTGGTTTGTATACAGAGAACCCGAAAAATTCCCAAACCATTGCCATCATGAGAGGCATTTCTATAAATCTTTAATACTAAACTTTATTTTGCAGAAATGATAATGAAATTGAGATTTATCATACATACGCACAATAAAATGTTTTCTATAGAATATAGTATGATTAGCATTAAGATTTACAGAGCCACAAAAAATATTCAGTTACATTATGGGCTATAATTGGAAATTGCTGCAACAGCATTTTTATTAACCGACTTCAAAAAAGAAGGAAGGTTCTCAATTCAAACCGTATGCTTTTTTTATGTTTGTTAGCTCATAACTTCTGAACGGATGCTCAGATTTTGATACTTTTTGTTTTGTTGAAAAGGTCTTGGTCTGAAATAGGTCCCATTGTGGTATCTTTACGATCTGAAGAAAATACAGGGTGCCCAAAAAAATCAGTCCCAACTCTTTTAACTGCTAAACGGCTGCAGCTATAGTGATAAAAATGGTATGTAAGTATAGCAAAGTGGCCATGCAGTACAAGGTTAAACCGCTTGCAGCGCCACCTGGTGGAAAATAGCGGAGTTAGTGTTCCTATCTCGAAAACGGTTCTAGAGAAAAAAGTGAATTACAAAGTTGAAGAGTAGTACAAAAAAGATAGTTTAGACATTCATGCTAGCGTTCCTATCTCGGAAACTGTTCAAGACAGGAGGAAAAAGTGAATTATAAAATTGCAGAGCATCATCGATTTAGTACGAAAAAATAGTTTAGATATTAATGCTAAAAACAGAACGCTTAAAACTTGCATTTGTTTGTTCGCAATTTCTTACACTATGCTCACTTGAGCTACATTGCACACGTTGTAGCGTAGCTGATGAGACATACGCTATATAGTTCAAAATACGGCTACTTGATACTTTTTGTTTTGTTGTAAAGATCTTAGTCTGAAATAGGATCCATTGTAATATCTTTAATATCTAAAGAAAATAAAGCGCCATCTGATGAAAAACAGCGGAATTAACGCTCTTATCTCAAAAAAGGTTCAAGATGGGAGAAAAGTTAATTACGAAGTTGTAGAGCATCATCCATTTACTACGAAAAGACAGTTTTTAAACATTATTGCTAAAAATAGAACGCTTGAAACGTGCAGTTGTTTGTTCGCAATTTCCTACTCTGTGCACAATTGAACTACGTTGCACACTTTGCAGCGTAGCGGATGACACGTATACTCTGTGGTTCAAAGAACTGTTACTGTAAGCGGTCATATCGATTAGCGCAAAGTCGTTTTCAACCAACTTCAGAAAGGAGGATGTTTTTAATTCGAGCTATGTGTTGTTGTTGGTGTTTGTAAGCTTATAACTTCGTAAGAGATGCTTTAATTAACCGACTTCAAAAAGGAGGAAGTTTTCAATTCAAACCATATGTTTTTTTTTTTTCTTTTTGATTTTGCTTGTTAGTTCATAACCTCTGAACGGATGATCCGATTTTGATACTTTTTGTTTTATTGTAAAGGTCTTGGTCTGAGATAGGTCCCATTGTAATATCTTTACAATCATAAGAAAATACAAGGTGCCCAAAAAAGTCAGTCCCGACTCTTTTAACTGCTGAACACCTGCAGCTATAGTCATAGAAGTGGTATGTAGGTATAGTAATGTGGTCATGTGCTACGCGATTCAACCGCCTACAGTCCCACCTGGTGGAAAACAGTGGAGTTAGCATTCCTATCTCGGAAACGTTCAAGACAGGGGAAAAGGTGAATTATAAAATTGCAGAGCATCATCGATTTAGTACGAAAAGATAGTTTGGACATTAATACTAAAAACAGAACGCTTGAAACGTGCATTTGTTTGTTCACAATTTCCTATTTTGTGCACACTTGAACGACATTGCATAGGTTGTAGCGTAGCGGGTGACATTTATGCTATATAAAATTCAAAGTATGGTTATTGTAAGCGATCACATGGATTAACGCATAGACGTTTTAAACCGACTTCATAAAGGAAGAGGTTCTCAATACAAACCATGTTTCTCATTGTTGTTGTTGTTGAAATTTATTAACTTATAACTTCGAAAGAGATAATTTAATTTTAATACTTTTTTGTTGTCGTAATGATCTTGGCCTGAAATAGGTTTCATTATGATTTCATTAAGATATAAACAAATTACAGGATACTCACGAAAGTCTGTTCTCACTCTAACTGCTGAACGCGTGCAGCTGCATTGGTAAAAGCAGTATGTAAGTATCGATGTTGAAACTTCTGTCCGTCAGCTGCAATGCATATTTTGCTCTTTGTTTGAACTTTACGCTGCGCAATTTCCAGCGCAGCGGGTGACAAGTAATCACTGTAAAGTTCAATATATATGCCTAACAGAATTTTTGGTTACGAATACAGCGTATCCGTTGTTTACATTTCTAAAGACTTTTTAATTTAACGTATATGTTCATTCAATAGACAGTTTTTAGCTCATATCCGATAAAGGCAAGAAAAGTGACACAACTTAAAAATGCAGCATTTGAGAAAAATCAACTTAAAAATAACTTGACTAGAATAAAACTGGCACAACTGTCTCTCGAATGGATGACTTTCTAGATGGAGATGTAACTTCTTTGCTCACATTGGGTGCATTTCATGTATTTTTCTGTGACATAAGCCATTTTTTGAGTTATGTCTCTTTTCTTGGAAGTTGTGATTTTTGAAACTGCCGTCGAACGTCTTCTGATGTTCTGCTATATGAATAAATTTTCACTGAAAAGAGAAAAATAAAATTTTTTGTAAAAAAATAGAACCGACTCCAAAAAGTAACTACTATTAAAAAAAAAAAAAAAAAAAAAAAAAATGGTATGAAATGAAACTGTAAATTGCGTCTAAAAGTATAAAATAATTTCCTTCGCCAAACTACCTATAACACTACAATTAATCATAACTTTTGAAGTCGGCGCAAAATTAAATAAAAATTGATACCTTTTTTTAATACAAAAATCAAATCTGATTCAAAATACCCATCTCACATTGTCATCTGCAAAGCGCAGCCGAAAACTACTTTTATTCAAGAAAACAAATAAGATTTCGTATGCAGCAAAAGTTGGCGAAGATGATGGTATCTGACGTCCTTGGTGAAAGAAAAATCGCAAAATTATCTGGCAAACATATTTAATTTCTTTGGGATATCATGATAATTTTGGTAAGATATATTAAGAGTGTAATCAAGAATATGAAACAATACTTCGTACAATATATATTATGAAAATATACATCTTGAAAAAAATACATAAAATACACCTTGCGTGTATATTTTTGCATTACGTTTTTATCGCCAAATCCAAAAGCCACTAATGATGATAGTTATCAGAGTTATACTAAATTTGCAAAGGAAACTCTAACTTCATAGAAACATAAATACCGCATTGTGAAGAATGTTCACTGTTCTATGTAGATTCTACTAGTGGACCAATTGTATACAGTGATAAAATAATAAAGGAAACATGAAAATGGATCATTTGAGATAACAGCATTTGTTGCTACCGATCTAAATTCAAACATTTAAAAACTAATTAAGTTTTATTTAATTTTGCGCCGACTTCAAAAGTTATGATTAATTGTAGTGTTATAGGTAGTTTGGCGAAGGAAATTATTTTATACTTTTAGACGCAATTTACAGTTTCATTTCATACCAATTTTTTTTTTTTTAATAGTAGTTACTTTTTGGAGTCGGTTCTATTTTTTTACAAAAAATTTTATCGTTTTTAATAAGCATTTTTAATTCTTTGTAACAATGTTTAAGAATGGTTAGGATTTTTCTGTCTTTCTCTCTGTCTTCCTCTAGCTTCCGTACATATTTTCAGAATTTCTTCAAAATGATATATATTCTTCAAGTTTACTATGCAATGTTCCCTACTTAAAATGTTATAAACAGCACGACTAACTGGTATACAGAGGCACCCAAAAGAATGTCAATGTATTGCGCTCTATGAGAGGCATTTTCATACATCATATTTAACCCATATTTCACCATTGTTCTAAAAATAGGACACCATGCATAAGTGGCATTTATATAAAGTCTTTTGAATATTTTAATTCAAATTAAAGGTGATATATTACTTAAAAGTCCAATAAATACATATGTGTCTTTATCGTTAATTTAAATTCTGTACTGATAAGTATAAAGGATTTAAGTCCAAAAATGTCGATTTTGAGTTAAGTACATAGTCAGACTCAGAAAACAATTCTCTATCGATTGGTATAAAGGATTTAAATCCATGTCATTTAGTCTTTGAGACAATCCATTGGTAAAAAAAGACTCAAATCAGAAATTCAGCATTAATCTTTGGTATAAAATATGTAATTCAGTTTTTTCCTTTTATTAAATGAAGATTGACAATCACTGAATGGTATAAAGCATATAAACCAACATAATCCCTTTTCCTAATCGATTCTGCTCATTAATTTTTAGTTAGCTTAACTTTATTTTTCGTCTTCTGAAAAATCAAGAATATGGACTTAAATCCTTTATACTTATCAGTACAGAATTAACGTTTAATATATTTTTTTTTAATTTTTAAAATGACGATTTTTGAAGATTTATTAATTACATTTTCAACACATTATTACTTGAAAAGGTTTTACGTTCAAGAATAACGGACGTATAAATTTATTGAGGTATTTATTGAGGTATTCTACACTATTGTACTGGTAAAACAATTATATAAATATATATATATAGATGGTCTGTTTTCCTTATATTTCCGACTGTCCAAAACCTTTGTTTTATATTTAGGACAGACTGTACCGATTAAGCTAATGAAAGGTTGGTAAGTTTTTTGATTTTGTACGTATACATAGGCTTAAAAAAAACATATATTTAAGATTTTATATTGAAAAAAATATTTTTTCTATGCTTGGTACAATATGGGTTAAAATGTTTGTACTGCACAAATCATACTGAAATTGGCATTTATTATTCATGTTTACCGTTAAGATTTACAAGGATGCGTTAAAATATTCAGATACATTAAAGGCTACAACTGGGAATTGCATTTCCGTTCTGTTAAGCGTTTTTAACACTTTCTAACAATGTTTATGAATGATTATGAATTCAATTAAAATCTTTACCTGTCCGTTGAATGATCACGTACACAAATTACATTAAAGGTTAAACTATGAAACGATTACGTGCAGTTCAAAAGTGTTAATAATATATGCGAACCTCATGATTTTTCGTTCTTGTTTAAAAATTATCTTTTGAAAATTTTTTTATTGCCAGTTAGAGCCGTATTCGTGTAAAAAGAAGCAGCAATAATTTAGCTCTGTCAGAATACAAAAATTGATCAAATCTCAACAATTCAAATTCAATTTGTCGCTAAGCCCACCCCTATCCCCGCTTTCATGATCTGCTTAAAGGTTTTCAAAGGCTAAAGAAAAAAAAAAAAATGAAAAATCGTGCGGTAAGCATTGATTATTAACACTTTCCAACAGGACGTACTCGTTGTATCGTATAACCTTCACCATTCTTTGCCTACGTTATCACACAACGGACAGACAGAATCACAGAAAGGCAGACTGATTAATTTAATTAATAATTTCTCTTAAAGATTGTTGAAATGCGTTAAAAAAGCTTAACGCAAACGTAAATGAAATTCCAGATATTTCCAATTGCAGCCCTTAATGTATCTGAACAGTTTAGTGTAGCCCTGTAACTCTGAAAACTAAACATATCATATTCTATACCAAACAATATTTTAGCATATTAACGATAAATGTCAATTTCTTTATTATTTTTGCAATACAAAGTTATTTAGACTTAATTTATATAAAAATGCCTCTCCTAAAACGCAATGCATTGGCGTTTTTGGAATGTCCCTGTACACAAACCAGTTGTACAGGACCTGATAATGCCATTTTAAATAGGGAATATTCCATATAGTGAATTTGAACAACATGTATAATTTTTAAAATATTCTGGAAATATTTACGGACGCTGGATACGGAATAGATATTACACAGATAAACAGAGTCGGACAGACGCACTGCTAAAAATTTCAACAGAAAATTCTGTGTAATCTATTATCTTAAATCTTACGTAAAATTACAGAGAAAAATAAACGGAGACGTTAAAAAACTTATTTTATACATTCATTTTAATAACTAATATTAATTTAATTAATTATTGGTGAGAATATATTTCGGACTTGGAATGCTTTTTCTTTAGTAGAAACAGTCTTTTTTAATTTTAATTAAAAATTTAAATAATGAAATTACGTAAAAATATAGAATAAAGATTGATAATCTCGATTATTCACTTTTAGCTAAGAATTACTGTAAATTTACAGAGACTCTGGATAAATATTTACATTAAATTTCCAGAAATTTTTAACACTGTAGATACACTAATTCAAATCATATTCACACTAAAAAGTTGTTAGAAAATGTAAAAAACGCTTAATGTAAACGAAAATGCAATTCAGAAAATTTCCAATAATAGCCCTTAATGTAAGTGAATATTTTTGTGCGGCCCTGTAAATTTTAATGCTAATCCTACTATATTTTACAGGAAGCATTCTTTTATGCATATGAATAACATATTTTAATTTCATTAATATTCATTCAAGATGATAATGCACCTGGCTGTGGCGTCTGTGGTACGTCAATTTGAATCAAATTGTTAAAATTACCTATCCATTCCCATGAGCACTTATAATTCTGTAAGTAATAATATCGTTTTTCACTCTAAGTTAAATCCCATAAAGAATATCGCACAAGCCTACAACTTTGCAAGAACTAGAAAAATTATTTACAATATTTAGCACAGTGAAATTTTTTAGATTTATATAAAAAAACGGTATAATACTATGCCACTGTGCATTAAAGCAGTAATTCCATATAAGTGTGGAATTAACCCATGCAGAATACACATTTTTATTAAAAAACTGGCTTAGATCTAACAAATAAATAGTTTTATTTCATATTTTAAAATATAACTCTTTTTTTTTTCTTTTTTTTTTTCATATAATAAATCATAATAGAATACAAAGTGTATGGTTATTGTATTATGTTTAAAAAGAAAGTTTTATATAGATTTTTATAAAGTACTTCGTAGAGTATAATAAAGCGAATTATTATATCGAAAATGTACATAGGTATCATTTCATCCCTTTGGTATTATGCAAACGTGAGAGTTTTATTTGTTTCAACCATTTATTTTAAAGTTATTACAAATAAAAAAAGGTATAGGTCATTTTTTTTTGCAGTGCGGCTTTTTTTTTTTTTTTTTTTTTTTTTGTCGCTTAGTGTAAATTTATACAAATTATTTATTGAAATTATTTTCCATGTCGAAAGCAGATGATATGCATTTCAAAGAAGTTTAAAAAATTTGTACCGACATCTGAAAAACTGCTTTATTTATTTATTTAACTTCCGGTTTTCAACAGATTTACACGTTTTGAGTGATCAAGAGCACGATTTGACCACTTTTAGAAAATGGCTGTGTGTATGTGACAAAAATTTTGTGGCCTCTGTATCTTAGGAATTACAGCGCAGAATTACATATAGATTTATATATAAATACACCTTGACATAAATTAGTTCCTATGTACTTTTAGTGGAAGTCACTCAGCAAGTGGGGCTGCTATACAGAGATTTCTGCAAATAAGGGATAGCTGTATCTCCGTAACTACTGCACAGACTTGAATATATTTTTATAGGTAAGTGCTTCTTGACATATGTTAGTGTCTATCAACCTTTGGTAGCAGTCGCTCGAAAGGTTGCACTGCTATACAGCGATTTATGCAATTTAAGGGAAGGCTCTATCTCAGGTTCTGATACGTTGTTGCGTATAATAAATCTTAATGTGTGAGAAGACTAGTATGAAGATTTAAATTGGGTGCATATCAACTGATAGGTGGCGCTGCTATACTGCAATTTTTCCCGAGAACGGGAAGGCTATAACTCAGATTCTATTGTATACAATTGCACAAAATTTAACATATGAGAGAGCAAGCCATTATGAAACACTGTGCTGACTTAATTTAGAGTGCATTTCGGCCAATAGGTTCCGCTACTGCGCTTCAATTTACCCCATGAATAGGAAGACTAAATCTCAATTTCTACGGCATATAACTGCACGAAACTTGATATGTTAGATGCCAAACTTTGTAGGTAAAATATTTATCGTGAGAAGCTATGATTAAACTTTTGTACATTTTACACAGTAAGTAGCGCTATTATATAGAATGATACAGAACAAAGTTTAGGAATGGCCACAATATAGTAATTTTCTAGGAATTCTTTTTTTTTTTTTTTTTTTTGTTAAAAATGAAAAAACTCGATAAATTTGTTTTAAATTATCAAATATTTTGTTTAACCATTCGTTTAAAGGCATTGACAAGTTCTCTTAATAGATATCCATATTGAACATTTACACACAGCCCATGGTAGGCGGGGGGTTACTTTCCACCAGAAGAAGAGGAGGAAGCGATGTCCCTACATGTGCACATTTATTTTCCGGTTAAATATTACTATATTTTTATTTATTTTTTTTTTTCACATTAAAAATAATGCACATTTTGTACGTATACTTATACGAAATTTAGTCATACGCTGCAATATTAAAAATTACGGGGGGAAGGGGGGGGAACTAGTATATTGTGGCTATTACATAACTTTCTTCTGTATTTTCCTACACAAATTCACTCAGTAAAAACAATTTATTAAAATTATCTTCCATGATGAATGCAGACGATTTTTATTCTAGAGAAGTAATATAGCACTAAATATTCAAAGAAAGTCATTTGTTTTTTCTATATGACATACATATTTAAAAAGAAAATCGATAGTTCAACCATTCGTTTCAAATTTATTGATGAGCTTTTTTTTCAAAGATACTTATTATGCAAATTTGCCTCCCACGGGGGCTACTTGCCCCCAGTGGGGAAGTGATGTTCCTACACGTACAATTTTTTTTTCTCCCCAGTTGGCTATGACTATTATAAATAATTATTTTTAATTTAATAATGATTATTAAAAATGGTTCTCTTTATATACATATATACGAAATTTTGTCTTATACGCCATGTTAAAATTTTAGAAATAGCGAGATGGCAACGCCACCTGTTGGATGATTTTCACCAAAAGTTGATAGGCACTAATTTACGTTGAAATGCAACTACTTATCAAATTTTTAATGAAATTCTGTGCAGTAGTTAATGAGATTCAGTTTTCGCTGCCATAAAATTTTGTCACAAATACACACAGACATTTTCTAAAAATGGTCAATTCGTATTCTAGACCTCTCAAAACATGTAAATCCATCGAAAACCCGAGGTCGAAAATTTGTAAGAATCCAATACTTTCTTCTATTGAATATACATAGAAGAAAGTAAAATAATAATAACAATAATATTTAAAAAATGGATGACTATCGGTATGATAAAGCGACTATTTACTAAAATCTACCTTACATGATGAATGCAGACGATTTTAATTTTAAAGAAGAGTAACACTAAACACACAAAGGAAGTCAATTTTTTGCTTTACAAAATGGCATCTTAAAAAATGCGTTTTTTCCTAAGTTTTTTGTTTGTTTATTAAAAATGAAAAAAATCCGATAACTTTCTTTTTCTAAATTATTACAGATTGGTGGTTTAGCCATTTATTTACAAGGTATTGACGAGTTCTTTTGAAAAATACCCATATCAAAAGTCTGTCCCTTTCGTGGGTGGGACCCCCCCCCCTACAATGGGAGGAGTGATGCTCGTGCATATACAAAAAAAAAAAAAAAAAAAAAAAAAATCCGAGTTGAATATTAGTTTTTTGTTTGTTTATTTAAAATGAAAAAAATCCGACAACTTTTTTTTTCTAAATTATTACAGATTGGTGGTATAGCCATTTATTTACAAGGTATTGACGAGTTCTTTTGAAAAAAAAACCCATATCAAAAGTCTGTCCCTTTCGTGGGTGGACCCCCCCCTACAATGGGAGGAGTGATGCTCGTGCATATACAAAAAAAAAAAAAAAAAAAAAAATCCGAGTTGAATATTACTATTATATATATTTTTTTTTTCATAATGATTCAGTAAAAATAATTTGAATTATATGAAATGTTATCCGGTACCGCCATGATAAAAAAAAATATATAACAACGCCACCTGTTGGACGATTTCCAGTAAAAATTGACAGGCACTAATTTAAGTGAGGGCACAACTACATATCAATTTGTATAAAATTCTGTGTAGTAGTTCCTAAGATACAGTCGGCACAAATTTTGTCACATACATACAGACAGATATATATTTTTTTAATTACCGAATCGTGTCGTGTTCGGGACCTCTCAAAACGTATAAACCTATCGAAAACCGGATGCCTAAAACTTTTATGAAACCATTACTTTCTTTCATTGAATATAGAAGAAAGTAAAAATGGTCAAATCGTGTTCAGGACACCCCGAAATGTGTACATCTATCGAAAACCGTATGTCGTAAATTTTCAAATGCAATACTTTCTTCTTATATAGATATAAAAGAAAGTTAAAAAAAAAAAAAAAAAGTAACTTTATATGACAATTTAATAAAACTATTAACAGTAAAAAAAAAAAAAAAAAAGCTAAATTGACACAATTTACTTTTCTTTTAAATGCGGTGTTGGTGTACGGTCTTAGATGAATCGTCTACTCATTAAACAAAAGTCTTGGTTGGTGGGATGCCCTACGGGAGGTCTTTCTAAAAGACCCTAGCCCCCCATTCACGCGAGTTTCGGAGAAAACCACAAAAAATCCAAACGGCTAGGCCTGGATTTAAACATGCCTCCTCCCGTCAACCAGCTGAGAAGGCAGAACCCTTTTACATGCGAAACCAGCAACAAATTCATTAATTGCATCGAAACGAAACTAATCAGTGTTGCTAAAAATTTTATAAATTAAAAAAAAAAAAAAAAAAAAAAAGAAAAATTTAAAAAGGTATAATTTTTAATTTCATGGTATTTAGTAAAAAAAATTATTTTACTCCTTTCCACACATTGAGGGTTGCTGCTTCCACGCTGCATTCGTGCCTACATTTTTCTTAAAATGAATGTTTAATAATCTGAATCGAAAATTATTGTTGCATGTTGATGGTATCGAAACAAAGTTTTTATTCTTTAAGCTTAACTAAAATTTTGTATTACCCCCTCTTTTTTAAGCATTGATACTTACGCGTAAGGCGTAAAATACATTTTTTAAGATCCCAAATTAAAAAGATGGAAATGTATTTAATTAAAATAAACATGTTTAACTTTCAGAGAAATACGAACATTTTTACTCTAGATAGCTTAGTTAGAGCAATTTCTAAAACCGATCGTAATCTTAAAATATCCACAACTAAGTACGGCATCGAAATTTAAAGAAACCTTGAGAGAAACCAAGAGCAGCTATGACTCCATGCTACACGTAACGACAAACAATTCAGCATTGAACGAAACAAACAATCTACTTGACTACCGCCACTTGGCGTCCGAATCACAGCCTTGTAGAATTACACAACAAAATATAGTCCTCCTCGAGATACGACTTTGTATTCATGCGCAAAAATGGCGCTGCCCTTGTGAGAGTGTGTACTCGCTGCTAGATAGATGCAGAAATTCAACCATTTTCGGTCGATGTATAATGGATTCGAGTAAGAATATTCTACCAAGATTGTTTCAACTAACCCCTATCGACTTTAAAGATGAGACTGATGAGGTAAAATTAATTGTGCATTGTTTGTGGGACTTCACTTTGTTAACCGTTGCTGGTGCTCATGAAGTACCATTCGTTGTTCCTTATACATCGTGGAACGCGCATAGGAAGCGGACATGTGACAATAGTTTCTGAAGTAAATAATAGATGGCGTTGATCCTATATAAGTTATCCTCAAGTTAACTTCACATATCAACTTGTAAAATTGCCGGCGATTAAAATTTAAAAATAGTATTTAAATGCCTTAGTATATGCCAGAAATCATGTTTACTAAGAATAGTAATTAAAAAAACATAGAGAGGACTCGATCATATAGCTCTCCTTTTTATAAAAATACGGGAAATAATGAGAGTTACTCATGCGATTGCATGTGACAAATAAATTTTTAATTTATTGAATTTTTAATAATAATGGGCTTAGTTATTTTTTTCTTTTTTGTTTGACACATTTTTTGGGTTGATATATATGTCACATGCTTTGTAAATCTCATTTTACTTAATGGCACATCTAAATATTTTTTTTTTCCATTAAAGAAAATTTTAATTAGTATTAAAAAAAAAAAAAAATGATAATATACTCCAAAATTATCTGTTTTTTTAAAATTCTGTTTTGAAATTTTTTTAAATAAAAAATCGTGCTAAAATTGCATGAAATTTTTCCTCATTATAAAGGAAGGTTAAAAAACTATTAAAAGTTTTATTATTTTTTTAAATGTTAATCTCAAATACATACATAATTGATATCTAATGAATATTGATATACAATACATATTTTCAAATGTTTTTATGCTTAAGTTCTGACAGCAATATTAATTACATATTTATCCTTATTTTATTTATTTATTTTCTGAATATTGTAAAGGATAAAATTTATTTACGATTTTATTGCTTAATAAAGTGTGCACTGTGTTATACTGAAAATGATAGTTCCTTATAATATCAGAGTAATAATGAAATTTAATAATAATAGATATTTCAGTTTTCTTTTAAATTAAGTTGAATGAAAAATAATAGTATAGATTCTTGGTAAATTAAATGCTATTTATTATTAAAATGTTAAAATTTCAATTGATTGGTTTTTGTTATAAAAGGAGAATAAAATGCAAACTTGAAAATTCAATCAACTAAAAAATATTGTTTATTAACTTTTAAATGGAATGCATGTTCATATAACATGTTATAGTGTAGATACACTTTATAAATGCAGAGGATGAAATATATATTTTAATGTTATTTTTATCGTTTTGATCAAATTATCCTAAAACATTTCATATCATGTTTTTATAAGTTAATTGTATAATTGTTTTTTATTTAGAAATTTCTAATTGTCTGTAAAGTCATAAATATTAAAATTACCTCGCAATATTTTCTTTCATAAATATTTACAATTTTTACTTCTTAACTAAGACCATGCATTATTTTGATTTCAATTCTTCTTTCATTTTCTTTAATAAAAATGTCCGAAACTATTTTACATTATTTTGGATAAGTAAAATTTGCTGACAAATTAATCGTTACTTTTAGGCAAATATCATTTAAAATTACCTACCTCAAATTATGATATTACTGACATATCAAGGGTCTGTCCAGAGGCAAATCTGGGTCCTTTAAAGGACCCTTCACAAAATTATTTATCCTAAAACAGGACCCTTCACAAAATTATTTGTCCTAAAACAGGACCCTTCACAAAATTATTTGTCCTAAAACAGGACCCTTCACAAAATTTTTTATTCTAAAAAATAGACCTTTGATAAATCTATTTCATTTTTTAAGCTAATCTTCCATAGAACGAACAAGCTGCCTATGAAAAATCAGATGTTTGCTGTATTTCCCCGAAAAGCTGATATTCAATTTTATTTTGAAAAATTACATTTTTCACAATTTCACAAAAAGAGGGCCCTAGCCAAAAAGTTCGGAAAAACTTTATTTTCACACAAAATTTAAATTCACAAAAATACATGTAAAGTTTTTCACAACTTCACAAAAACAGGACCCTGTCCAAAAAGTCTGGACAGACCCCTGCATATGTTTTGTTGTTATTTCAAAATGTATTCTAAAATAAATCTTAATATGTGAATAACTTTTTTTTTTTTTTTTTTTTTTTTTTTTTTTTGTAAACAAATTATCAAGTAATACAAAAATAATATATTGATATTAATACTTAATTCTCTCCAGATAATAATTAATATTTCTTAGATCAAAAAAATATTTAAAGGGTGTAAATGTAAACTCACAATTGCTTTATGTAAGTTTTCGGTTCTCATTAGATTTTTATCCTAAAACTTGTGATTTCTCTACATACCCATACAGGCAAGATATAATTATTAAATTGATTTAAATAAAGTGGTGGGTTATTGTTATTATTTTGAAGAAGTATAAACATTGATTAAAATCTTATCATATTTTAAATATTTCCAATAGAAATTTCATTATTGGTAAAACATTTGACATAAATTATAAATATTGTAAATAAAATGTTAGTAATTGCATTATTGGTTTGGTTTACCAATGCAAATAATTACAATATAATATTTTTCTTGTAAAAGTATTAAATAAATTTTTAGGCTGTAAATTTATCTATCATTATTACTGTTATGGACCACAAGGGCATAGCCAAAGGGGAGGAGACTACTGTGGTTTGAGCTCTCCCCTTCAGATACTTAAAAATTGATTTTTATTATTATTATTTTTAAACATTGAAACAAACTAGAAAGTCGCTTGCAGTCTCCTGTAAACCACCTCAACCCCCTACAGATAATATCTTGTCTATTTTCATGATAGGCTGATTTTGGTTGGTATCAACTGCTTTTCAAAAAATAAAAAATTAATGGAAATTATATAATTAATTTCTGGATTTATAGCAAGCGCGTTCACACAAAGGAGATATGCTTTATTTATGTAAATTATATCAATATTAAATTAAAATTTCATATCTATTTTTAATCTCCCCCTCTCCATTTAATCGTTGTATTTAAATTTGTTGACAGTTTTATATAGTCAAACAACACTGTGCAGCAAAAAAAAAAAATCGAGCTATTCCTGCTGATTCTTATGCAAAATGACCTCCATTTTGCCCAATCACCCACCGTTTTCTGGAGACGCCACCCCCTTCCCCAATTTTTAATACTGTTTGGTAATTTAATGGCCAGGAATTTGATTTGGAGAATTAAAAAAAATTATTTTAACACTTAAAAACAGAAAAAATATAATGTATAATAAATAATAATAATAATAATTGATTAATAAAATATGATAAATGTAATTTAAAATTTCAGTGACAAATTTCCCCTAAATTTTCCCCTTCTTGCTAATGTTCATGTTTTAGAATTTTTCACTGCTGCACTGTTAAAAATCTCTGTAAATTTAATGTAAATATTTATACAGAGTCTGTAAATTTTCAGCAATTCTCAGTTAAAAGTGAATAATCTAGATTCTCTATCTTTATTCTGCATTTTTACCTAATTTTATTATTTAATTTTTTATTTAAAATTAAAAATGACTGTTTCTACTTTGGAAAAAGCATTCCAAGTCCAAAATATATTCACATCAATAATTAATTAAATTAATATTAGTTTTTAAAATGAATGTATAAAATAAGTTTTTTAACATCTCTGTTAATTTTTCTCTGTAATTTTACATAAGACTTAAAATAATAGATTACACAGAGTTTTCTGTTGAAATTTTCTGTTAGAAATAAGCGGTCGTTAGTTGCATTTTACGACCAGTTTTTTCATTTTGATGCCTAGAATTCCAATCACAGGTGCCATATTTGCCGCCTGGATTTTTTCCTCATCATACCTAATAATTTTCCCAATCCCATCAGACTGTAAACAAGTCTATTTCAGTCTATTGAACCTAATAACTGATTTAAGAAATCATATCTCTATGAAAATAGTTGACGATTTGTTAATGATTAAATTAAACAGCCCTAAATTGAAAGATTTCTGCACGGAAAATGCTATTAAATTGTGGTGGAATGATGTATCTTCTGGGCGAAGAATAAATTTGCGATTTTAAATATGTATGTTTAATATTATCAATGTAATTTCATTTATTACATAGTAAATATTTTTTATATAATCTTGCATGTATTATTTATAAGTTGATGCTTTATTATTATTATTTTTTTTTTTCAATATATATATAT
The DNA here is from genome assembly GCA_963930645.1 of Salticus scenicus. Taxonomy (NCBI): domain Eukaryota; kingdom Metazoa; phylum Arthropoda; class Arachnida; order Araneae; family Salticidae; genus Salticus; species Salticus scenicus. The sequence goes on along the minus strand of OZ005654.1, from coordinate 106,868,610 downwards.
AATTATAGATGGCATGTAGGTTTTTCATTTTGACACCCATAAAATTTAATCCAGGCGTCATTTTGACGCCTAGTTTCAAAATTCTTATTTCTAACACTGTGTGTAGCCCCTCAGAATGTATTTGACAGTTAAAATAAAACCTTTCCCCACTTACAAATAAAATTTATAGCCATAAAATTACTGAAAAGGGATAAAAAACAGGAAGTGTCGCCCAAAAACGGGGGGTGATAGGGCAAAATGGCCATCATATTCGGATTTAGGAGGTCATTTTACATAAGAATTTGCAAAAATGGTGTTGGGGCAGATTTTCATCCAGAGCAGTGTAATTATTATAGGAGGGGTGGGGGATGATATTAACACTTAAATAATATTTGTGACAGTGCGAAAAACTTATTGATATTAATTCTAACATGTTCAATAAGTTGTTTATCAATAATGACTCAGAATACGTAATGTTTTAGATCGCAATTGTTTAGCAATATTGTTAGTTTTTTAGAAAATATGTAGTACATTGAAGTAAGAGAATGGATAGCTTAGTGAGTGGGGCATTTCAGTCACAATCAGTGAAGTTCATTTCTTGACTGATTACATGATTGATTTCATTGCTCAATAATATTCCTTTTGTGTGATTAATCAATTATTATTATTTTTATTTTTTGATTGATTGATTTCCTTGCTTAATAATGATTATTTTTGTAAAATTAATTATTATTATGATTGTAAGTTTGATATAATATGGCTTCGAAATCACTTGAATGTCAATAAGATTAATACTAAAAAGGGGGAAAAAATCTTCAAAAATGTTAAAGAAAAATTATTTGTACCATACATAAAAACAGTCTTATGTTATTATTTTTTTCTATAAATTAAAATACCTCCACCCCAAACCCCCTTGTTTTCTTTCTTTCTTTTTCTTTTTCTTTCTTTTTTTTTTTTTTTTTTTAATGCAGAAATATTGTTGTAATTTTTATTATTTATTTGTTTTTAATTTTTAAAAATTAAGATCTTTAAAATCAATATAATATGTAAACTCGTACCTGAATATTTGTAGTCATGCGTTAAAAAGGAAAGTTTTTTTTTTTTTTTTTTTATTACTAAATTTTTATTTAGAGATGCAAAAAGTATGTTTCTTCAAAAGTATCTTCTGTAAATTCTTATGCATAGTTTCCATTAAAAAAAAAAAAAAAAACAGTTAGTCTTAGGTAATATTGGAGTTCACTATAATCATATATATCTATTTGTTTCATTATGTATTTAGCAGGGGTGCAGAAAATGTTCAAACCTCGGAAATTTCCCCCAAACACAGTATAAATTTCCCTCAATAATGCAAAAATCTACTTTGCTATACAAAGTCATTTGTTCTATGTAATAAATCTTTAAGAGAATAAGTATACAGTGTAACATAAAAATATCGCTGTTAGTGTATAAGCACTTCAAAGTAGCGAATTGTTATTTTTGATTTACATTTTTATTTTCTCTTAAAAAAATATTCAAAATTTCCCCAGTCAGTTTAAATTTCCCCCGAACCTTGTTCGGGCGTTCGGACATATTCTGCACCCCTGGTATTTAGTATTCGTTCTTTTACTAATTTCTACTATTAATTATGCTATATTCATGATAAGAGCAGTGAACTTATCTGACTGGAATGCCCCACCCACTAGGTTATTCTTTCCCTTACTTCAGTATCTTTAATCCAATTTGCTACATAATTATACTAATATCAGTTTTGTATTTTAAATGTTATGCAATTCCATCTTATTTCCCATGTGTGGTAATTTCCAAAAATTTTAAATTGTGTAAAATTTTGTCCTATTGTGCCATATTAAGAAAATCTTAGATTTCGAATAATATATAGTTACAAGGATTTCAAATTTAAATATTGGTATTCAATAGAATTTTCACCAGTATCATAATTAATATTTAAAAATTGGTCACATTTAACAATAAAAATGACCTTCCTAACACATATTTATGTGAAATTTCGCCCTACTGGTGTATTAAGAAAATCTTAAATTTTGAATAACTTACAAGTTTTCAAATTAGAATATCAAAAATAATTAAAGTTTTTGTCAATTTCATAAATGATGGGAATCTTGAAGAACAGGGTACGGTCCTGCTGCCAACTCAAAATTTTATCGCCATGACGCCAAAGGTTTTTTTTTTTTCTTCAGAATCGAAGGTGACGTCCTACATATAAAAGCATTTTTTTTTTTTTTCATCAGGAGGGCCAGCCCGTCTGACCCCCCCACCCACCCTGTTAGATCGCTGAAAAGAGGGGCAAAATTATACTAAACAAAGCAATTTTTATATTTTTTCTTGTGAGACTGGCACCCCATTAGATAATTTGTAAAACAGCCAAGAATTATAGGATTCCGATGAAAACAACAGGACGTCATATAAGATAAAACAAAATACAATAAAAATTATTACCAAATTAATGAAATAGCAACATTATACTAAGTAATTTTTTTTACACCATTAGATCGATGGAAAAAACAAACAAAAAATCGATGAAAAAAACATGGCGTCATAATATAAGACGAAGCAAAATACAACAAAAATTAGTACTGTTCAGATCGTGGCTTGGACACCAGGGTTAGAAATAAGCGGTCGTTAGTCGCATTTTGCGACCAGTTTTTTCATTTTGACGCCTAGAATTCCAATCGCAGGTGCCTTATTTGACGCCTGGTTTCTTTCCTCATCATACCTAATAATTTTCCCAATCCCATCAGACAGTAAACAACTCTATTTCAGTCAATTGAACCTAATAAAAACTGATTTAAGAAATCATATCTCTATGAAAGTAGTTGACGATTTGTTAATGATTAAATTAAACAGCCCTAAATTGGAAGATTTCTGCCCGGAAAATGATATTAAATTGTGGTGGAATGATGTATCTTCTGGGCGAAGAAAAAATTTGCGATTTTAAATATGTACGTTTAATATTGTAAATGTAATTACATTCATTACATAAATATTTTTTATATAATCTTGCATATATTATTTATAAGTTGATGCTTCATTATTATTATTATTTTTTTTAATATACATATTTAATTATAGATGGCACCTAGATTTTTTCATTTTGACGCCCAAAAAATTTAATCCAGGCATCATTTAGACGCCTAGTTTCAAAATTCTTATTTCGGACACTGTTGGACATGTCATAAATTTTGGCAATAGTCTGGAGAAAAATTCTAAAGTGGTCTGGTTTTTTTTTTTTTTTTTAAGTTTCAATTTACGCCAGATACATTTTGCGAAGTAGAAGTCAAAGTGGACAGGGCCCTGTGTGTTTCTTTAATTTCCGATTCACCTGAATTTTTACTTTTTATTCCCCCACACCCCTTCGATTGTATTAGTGTGTTTACCAGTATCCAGATCTTTGAATGTCACACTATGGTTCACCGTCAAATGATGATAACCTTCATTTGACAATCCTCCATAGGAACGCCAATAATATCCGTCCGACCATATCCGAAATAATGGTCGTATCTGGCTGAATATGTTTTTTAATTACACTCACCAAAACATCTGCACTTCTATTTTCAACATTTCAACCGCTTCAAAAAAAACACTTATATTCATATCCCTTTCAACCTCTCCAAGCACCCAAATACCATGCACTCTTTTATCTCTGTTATACTTTCTTTTTCTAAGCATACTCTCATCTATTTCTACAATCACATTCTCACCTCCGATCATAACATCCATACTTCCATACCCACACACATTTCCATGCACACTTCACAACAAAATTCCACCAGTCACACAAAGTTCTTTCACTCACACCCACACCAACCTCAGGTACAATCAGCGCAGTCGTACCCTCATACACCCAATAATGCGTTAATTTTAAAATCTCATGTATGTTTAACTTGCTCTCCTCAAACCATGAACCCTTTCTCACCGACTTTCTTACAAAAATGCACATTTGCTTCATATTTCCTGCATACCCACATCCATTCAACTTCAACCGCTTTCTTCCATATCACTCTCACATTCAGAACATTTAAAACTAACTAAAACCATGCTAACAAAAACCATTCATATACCATTCAGTCATCACTTTCATTCCTTTCATTTTCAACTCACTCAAAAAATCAATAGTTAACTACTTACCATTCATGTTATCAGCCATCTTTAAAAAACTATATCCAAGTGCATAATAAACCACCAAAATGCTGAAATCCGAGAAGATGCAGGGAAATAAAAAAATAATAATCACATACACAGTATTCAAGCAAACCAGTGAACGAACTAAAGGAAATGGCACAGCGTTCAAATTTAAGGGGCTACCAAAATGTAAACAAGTTTTGATGATAACCCGGGGAAATGAAGTAGCACCACATTTGGGGACTTTTCTACCAGTTTGATGAGAAAAAACCGACCGTACCCTGTCCTTCACTCACCTCTAAATGAAATTTTAAAACTGGTTGAACTTCTTTACGATGATTCATTCTTGGGATAATGTCTACACCAGGATGCGAAATTTCCGCACGCCAGCTCGCCATTGGTGAATGCAAATTTTACTGTGGTGAGTAAAATTTCGGTCTAAATGTAGATAGAATTTTTACAGTATACGATGCTACAAAAAAATATATATATATCGATTTAAAAATGTAAAATCATGCTAATCTTAGGTAAAGTGACCAGACATCCTCTTTTTAAGAGGACAATCTTCTTTTTCAATGCTCTGCCCTCTTAAGCGAAAAAAACATTACCCGACTAAAAAGTCCTCTTTTTTATGTTTTTCGTCCTCTGTCCTCTGTATTTAATGTATCATTATTGTTTCTAAAAGGTCGACTTTGCGACTCACAAGTGGAACTAGTTAACTAAATATTTAAACATTTGGAAATTCTTTCACCATCTAAAGATTTTCTCTTCTTTTCTTTTCGAAGCCTCACATTCTATAGGCACATTTCATGTTGACACAGCTTTGACACTGTTTTAACATGTTCAGCGCCATGTCAGCCATCGGTGGCTGACAGTGATATAAAACTAAAAAAATTACATTGCTTTAAGTAATTACCAAATATTTATATTTAAAATTTACTTAATTTTTATTTATTATAGGATTATATCATTAAGGCATTTTAATGGATTTTATTGAAACACGGTAAACATAACATGCTCCTAAGCAGTGCGCATGGCCTGAATGGGATTTCCTTAAGAATTCGCGTGGTGCTCAATGTGTTAAAATATAACCTTTCTACGAGACTTAGCGAGTGAACGTTGCGGCGAAGAAGTTAGTTATGTAAGGAAAGAACAAGAATTACAGATTTGAAGAGACGTAACTATCGCAATCTAGACGCTACATTTAAAATTTTGTGGCTGAAAACTGTTTCATTTACAGAATTAGCACCAAAAAAAAGATCGTCAACATTTTAAGAAGTATCAAGCATATTGATGACATTATCAAATAAGTCTTTATAACCTTTTATATGATGTTTAATGGTGGCCGAGAGCAAAAAGAGTGATGTTGTAACACCAAAAGTTACACACGTCATGCAGAAAGCCTTTAATAGAGGATTTTTACTTTTTAGATCATCAAACCATAAAAATCGCAAAAAGTTTCTATCATTTTCTGCAATCTGTATTTCCAGAAACGCCTTTTCAATGTTACAAACAAAAGCAATTTTATGAAGGCGGAATTTCAAAATAATATCTAAAATATTAGGATTTAAATTGGGGCCTGAATATAAACATTCATTTAAAGATTTCGCTTCCTTCTCTTTGGAAGAAGCATCAAAGACAATTCTGACCTTGGTGGTGGACTTATCTGTCCTCACTATCGGCTTGTGGGGCATATAATATACATCAGTTTCATTTTTATTTAATTCACATTCCTCAATTATCCCCATTTTCTTTTGTTCCTCAAGAATTTTTTCATATTCGTTTTTAAGTAGGGATGTGGGTTTTCCAGAAAATTTTGAAACGGAAAATTTTCTGGAAAATTTTCAATCTCTAAATTACGAAGGTTTTGTAAAATAAAACTAAATAATACATTAAAAGCTACAAGTAAACAAAAATATTCAAAGAAAAGTATGAATAATTATTCAATTCAAAAAGAAATTAATAAACAAAACCAGGGTGTGAAAAAATCATGATTTTTTTAAAAAAATCAAAAAAATCAGATTTTTTTTATTAAAATCGGATTTTTTTGATTTAAATCAGATTTTTTTGTTTTATTTACATTATTCGACTAAAAATAAATGTTAAGAAATTAAGCATGAAAACTTTTTTTAAATTAAATGTGAATACATAACAGAAGCAATAAATATAAATAAACTAAATTAAAAAAAATATATATGATGATAATTAATTAAATATAAAAACCTTTAAATGTACCCCATGTTACGTCATTAATATTTTCATCTGGGCGCCCAGATCTTTTAGAGTTGTGGTCTTTTATAGATTCCATAAGTTGATTCCACATCCGGTTAGGAGCCATTGCGTCACTGTCATTGCACACATCCGGCGTTGTTGCGATTTCTATAGCCATAGAAATCGCATCTATAAAAGACCACAACTCTAAGAGATCCGGCACAGATGAATATCGTTTGAAAAGATCTGGGCGCCCAGATGAAAATATTAACGATATAACATGAGGTACATTAAAAGGTTTTTATATTTAATTAATTATGTGTAAAGTGCTTCAGTATAATTTAAATTTTATTTATTGTATATTATGAGGATATTAAAAAAAAAAAAAAAAAATTGTAATATTAGCCAACATAGGTACATTCTAACCCCCCCCCCCTTTCAAAAAGAAAAATAAATAAATAAAAATATAATATAGTATAATAAAAATAAAATAAATAAATAAATGATTAAGTGTAAATAGCTTAAAAGCATATAAGATAATTATTTTTTTTTTAAATGTTTTTATTATTATTGTCATTAAAATGTACATATTAAAACATCTTGAATATCACATTAACGAATTTTTTGAAGAGAAACTTTTTTGGAGAATAATTATTCAATTAAAGGAAATTCAATGTGTATATATAATATATATGTATATAATACACACATTAGTTTGTGCAATTTATTACCAATAAAATACATATAAATTCTAAGATTTTTTCAAAAGATTAAAGTTTTAAAAAATTAAGAAAACTGAAACAACTAGCCAGGTCATTACCATTTCATTTATAATTTTATAAAAGCCCAAGTAAAAAGGGAAAAAATGCTTAAGAATGCCTTGGCCAGTTAAAAAACATAGTAATCAGAATTAGAAATAAGAAAAGTTAAACATGAAGGACAGAGTGACAGACAAATCAAATGCTTCAGTTCAGATGATACAATATTTATTATCCTTAAAACAAAAAAAAAAAAAAAAAAAAAACACTTAGGGCAGAGAATTTAAGGCTTTGTATAAAAATATTTGTCTGCAAATGAACATAGTTAGCTTCAAAATAAGAATAGAAGATAAAAATAGAGTTGTAGAAAATTAAAAGAATCGTTTTTAAAATTACAGATATTTTATTTATTTATTTATTTTATTTTATTTTTTTTTTGGGGGGGGGGGGGAGTATTTGATGTAAATAACAAGTAAGTTTTCTTATTTTCTAAGACTATATAAAACTACATATTGACCCAAAATAGTAAAATTTTATTTTTGATTTAAATCAATGATTTTTTAAAAAAAAATCAAAGTGATTTTAATCACGATTTTAATCATGATTTTAATCAAGCTGATTTAAATCGGCGTACCCTGAACAAAACACAGAAATTATGATTTAATGGTTATTTAAACATGTATAAAGCTAGAAAGTTATAATTTTTAATGACTGTTTTGCATGTATAATGGTTGAATAATCTATATAAAAGTCTGTAGCTGTCAGAGACTCTCACATATCGCTGCCAACAGCTGAATTCCATTTTATTATATAGGGAAAATTTTTATGAGAATTAAGGATTTTTTTTTTTTAATTCTGTTTTCATTATCAAAAAAAAAAAATCTAGAAAAATTAAATTTGATTTTGTTTTTCCCAAAATTTATTTATTTAATTTTTTATACTTCATTGAAGTTACAAAGTGGGAAAAAAATTATCAAAGTTCATCTTTGCACTTTATAATTTCAAAATAAAACATAAACAAAAAAAAAAAAAACCTGTTTTTGAAAAACAAGAACATATTTAACAATTGTGAATATTCTAAAACTAAACAGAATTTCAAAAAACAAGAAAAAACAGAGGTAATCATCATAACGAATTTCTGTTTAGAATAATATGGGGTTTGGCTGCTAGTGGTAGCAAAAGTATTGAAACACACATCCATATATATCTGTATATATATATAAATTATGTGTCACGATGTTTGTCCGGGGTAAACTCCTAAACTAAGGAACCGATTTTAATGAAATTTTGCACACTGTGTGCAGTTTGGTCCAACTTGAGAGATAGGATAGTTTTTATCTCAATTTATTGTCACAATATTGTTTTATTGCAATTATTTGTTAATTATAGACCTTTATTAAAGTTGCTCCAAAATATCTGTGAGTTCCATTAATTTAATTGTTGCCAAAAAAAAAAATACGAGTTCATTTTCTTTCGACATAAAAATAAATACATTTAATCAAACGTGAACGTTAAAAAATTATAAAAAGTTAAATTATGCATCTCACGAAAATTGACGTCATAATCAATTTAAAGATATTATACACATTGGTAAAGTGCTAATGTAGTTCTATCATAGATATAGTAATATATATAGATCTCTCATCCCCATGTTATCGTACAAAGATTTTTGATGCTGAAAAAAAAAAAAAAATAAAAGCTTTTGAAACAGCCATTAAGTGGTATTGAAAAAAAAAAAAAAAGAAAAGAAAGAAAGAAATATGAATTTGAAACTGTATCTGGAGTCTTCCATTCCCCTTTAGCAAATAAATTATTCATAAATTTTATTTGCTAAAATATTAGTATTTATTCCCGTGTGTATTCACTCGGGGAAAGACGGCCATATTTTGGTAAAAACGTCGTCTTTTCCCAAATGAAAAGGAATAACTTTTTTCTCCCCAATGATCACTCTATTCTATATATGCTATACTATATCAATGAGTTCTATGCGCAAGCGAAGTGTGACTCACTGACCGTCTGTGCAGCCAAGAAAAAGATTTCCTATGTTAATTGCCCACTGGATTTTTTGTAAGAAATTATTAAAAATCGAGGAAATTTATTTCCCGATTTTAATCCTTATATTTGGGTATAGATATGTATTAGTTATCGCGGGTGTTAGATTGAATTATTTTGCTGTCAAATTGACAAAATTTTAATTTTAAATTTCAAAACTCTGTCGCCCTTGGCTTTTATTATTATTATTATTATTATTTGGCTATCAAAAGCGTAACACGAAAATATACATGCCAGATGTATGCATTGTACGAAATGCAATATGTATTATTCATTATACGTATGTATGACATGTAATATGTATTGTACGAAATATTGTTTCATATTATTCATTACTCTTTTAATATAAGTTGTTAAAATAACCATGATTTTTGAAAGGAATTAAATATTTTCGCCAGAAAATTTGGCGATATTCTTTTTTTTTTCGCCAAGGATGACAGAAATGAAATCTATTCCGCTGCAAAATATTAGTATCTTACATCAGATATTTTATTTAGACATTTGAAAACAAATTTGACTTCAAACTATGATAGAATATTTATCATTTTCCTTTTAATTAGTATATTATTAGTATATTAAAATTTAAAAGCATGGTAGATAAAAAGTTTTTTTTTTTTTTTTTTTTATCTTATAATTATTTTTATCTTAATCCTTAATGTTTCCCATCTTTATTAACTTGAATTTACTATTAAAATTTTAACATACTCAAAAGCTTCTCATCACTTCGTTAAAATACACTAAACTTTTCCAAAATCTTTTTCTATTTAAAATGATACATGTATTTACTTTAAATGTCCAATATTTCATAAGATTTCCAATTTTAAAGTTTTAAAATATTTATCAAATTTACTTATTTTTCTGGTTTAGCCTTATTGTTTTCCTTTTTATAACTACAGCTGTTGCCCTCTTTAAAATATTTAAAATGATGAGGTCATTTTATAGTAAAATTATCCATTATAGCATATATTATATTTCACTCCTCCATAAAAATTGATTTTAAAATCGTCTGTTTCTTTTATACTTTTATTATAATAGAATTTTAATAGAATTTAATTTATATATTAGTCATTTTAGCAATTTTATCCAAAGTAACATTAGAAATAATATATATCACTTCTCCATTAAAATTTATAGGACCCTACAATAAAATTAATTTGTGCTTAATATCAACACTACGAAAATTTTTATCAATCGCTTCCAAATTTTGACCTAAGTTTCAAATCTCAACCCTGTGGGTTTTTACATCGGCTACAACGTTTTCGTCTTTGTTCGTAAATAATAATTTGACTGTACTAAATAGTTTACAGCCGTATAATTCAATGTATAACTTAGTCACAGCAACGCGTGGCCGGGTCTGCTAGTATATATATATATTTTTTTTTTCCTTTTGTTTGGTTGCTAATTTTTATCATGAACTTAATTTTTTATAAACAGTATAAGACTAAGATCATGACTCGATAAATATTTACTTAACAAAATTGCATTAGGTGCACATCTTTTAAATAGAAATTATTGCTAGCACATCAATAATTTTGCTGCCAACTGTACAAGCAGTGGCAGATCGGTGGTAGACGGCTGAAGCTCCCCTGCCCCCCCCCTCACCCCCCACCAAAAAAAAAAAAAAAAAAAAAGAGCACCGACATTCATAATTGAATATTACAATTGTAAATTTTTCATTGATCTGCAATAATATATTGAAAAATTTTAGCCCCCCCCCCCCCCCCCAAAAAAAAAAAAAAGTTAGTTTCTGGATCCGCCACTGTGTACTAGGTAATTTGTCAGGTATGGCTCAGACCGTGCAAGGGTTCATTTCATCAAAATTCTTTTGATTTTTACTTTTTCCGATTTGTTCTATTTTTAAGCATAGTTTGCGAACATCAAATCATTCTTTTTAATAGTCGGTGGTATTGGAAAATGGATGTAATCCTCTGTTAATCTGGAAGTTTGAGATTTTTTTATTATTATTATTATTATTTAACTTTAAATGTAACATCTTTATGAGATTTTTCAAGTACAATTCAATTTCGGATATTTTAAGCAAATAAAAAAATATTGAGTTCTTTCAACTGAACCTCCAGTTACAAGATATGGTGCGATTCATTTTATCTATTTGATTTCCTTAAATTTTAATCAAAATCTTGCTATTTATTTATTTAGGCAATTAATTGTATTTCCTGTTGCTTGCATAAAATACATTTTTTTTTTTTTTTTTTTTTTACATTAGAAATTAGTTTTAAAAAGTGATTTTAAAAAATATACGTAATGTTTTTAAATAAGATTTATCTCTAAAATTTTAAACAATGCCAATTTTTTAATTAAAGCAATTTTTTTTTTTTTTCTAAGTTTTGTTCTGTTTTTTTTTTTTTTTTTTTTTTTTTTTTAATTTTATTTTTATTGAATATTTAACGAAGAATTATTACAATGTCCTAACTTTCTGAGGCCCTCTCAGAATCAGAGACCATAAGGTGGCCTAAGAGAATTGCTGTCTGAGTTTGAAAAACATCGGCGTATCATCATTTATCAAATGAATATTTTGAAAAATAGATACACATGCTCAGCAGTATTTACATTAGTGTATTTCATCCACTGATAAAATTTTTTTTAATCTTATTGGTCATTGGTGTTTCAGTGATCTTGTATCTGTTGCCTGGCTTCTACTATGCTTAATAGATCATCTTTATTAATTTATCAATATATTCTTTTTTTGTTATGTTGCCAAATGCTTTATAATTATGTTCTTACAAACTTATTGAATGGATATTTAAAATTCTGATTAGCAACCATAGATCTCTTGTATTATAATAAATAACCTCTTTCTCGAGCAAGTTGCTCAAAACATATATCTGGTAACTTTCTAAATGACGACTTTAATCAAAAACTTTTGTTTTTCACACTGTATATAGCATTACTATGACTAATAAAAGAAAATTTAAATATATCATGCAAAAGATTTACTAAAAAAATTGTTTTTTTTTTTTTTTGGAAAATTTTCCAAAAAAGAAAATTTCCCCCCCCCCCCCACATCATTATTTTTAAGCCATTCATTTTTATGCAGTTTTGTTCTCAAACCCCAAAGTCTATTTTTAGCTATTTCCATGTTAAATTTCAATTCATTTTTTATTTTCCTTCCACAAAAATTGAATTTCATATCTTAACTTAACAAAATTTAAATTTTCATTAAAAGAATTAATAATTTCTGTATCTCTCTGTGACAGAGAATCGTTCTTACTGTTACATATTCCAAGGGATTCTAAATCCCAAAAACCCTGCAAGTCAGAATTTTCAAATTTATTGACAGATAGGGGAGAAGGGGGTACATTGGGACAAAGGCTTTTATCCCTTTATTATTGCAAAATAATATTTGAAAAAAATCACACTAGACGGCACTAGTGGTACATCTTCATATTTGTGATATCAACTCATTCATTCAAATCTGCTGCCTATGAACAAGGATAGTTTATTTTATCATATGAAAAGTAATTTTTTTCAAGTAAATTAATGTTGATTTTTTTGGTAATAGGAAATAAATATTTTAATTTTTAAAAGTGCTATGTGTTTTTATAAACATTAAGCCTTCGTTTCCACTATAGATCATTAGCCCATGTGCTCTAGAAAATTAGGCCTAAACATTTCTTTTGAAAATGACCTGATGGGGTACATTGGGACACCAATGCATGGGGCACATTGGGACTGCTCCAGTGGTCCATTCATTTCTAACACCAATATATTTTTATTTATTTACTTATTTTTTGCACATATAAGCTAATTGTATTCATTTTTTTTTCTAGGTATTATTTAAATAAATAGAAAATGATTAGAAATTATAAGCCAAAAACTGAAATAACTAAAATTTCAGAAGAAAATATAGAAAAGGCAATAAATTAAATAATCAAAGATAAACTTTCTGTGAGGGAAGTTGCAATTAAATATTACATACCAAAATCTACATTATTTAATAGATTGAAAAAAATGAGAGAAAATAAGATTGAGTGTGTACTACAAATATAAATTATAAGTTTCAATCCAAATATACATCTCAACAAATATTCACAGCTGAACAAGAACTCTTGTTGAAAGAATATTTAATATCATGTTCTCAACTTAACTATGCCATCAACACGATCCTACATAACATTAAAGTTTTGTGTAGAGTTGCAGGGTTTTGATGTGCGTTAAGATATGAATATGCAGTAATGCTTCATAACAATTTCATTTTTTCATAATTACCTACTTTATTATTATTTGTTATTGTATCAAATTCATTGTTTTGAAAGCCTTTCATTTACTTTAGCAAAATATTTTGCAATATTGTAATTAGATAAATAAAAAGATGGTTGTCCCAAAGTGCCCCATCATTAAATCAGTGTTGTCCCAATCTGCCCCTGCACGGGGAACATTGGGACACTTTTGCATAAGTTATGTTTTAATTATTTCTGTTTGTAAAACACATTAAACAATGCTCATTACCCATTTAAAAGGTGACCAATAACACAAATATTTAAATAAAAATGCACAAAAGCATTAAAACTTTTATAAATTGGAAAATAATATGCTTTTATAAAAAGTGTCCCAATGTCCCCCCTCTTCCCCTACAAAAGGCAAATTAATTACCTCTGTACTATTATTATTTAATTTCCCCACTACAGTATATCTGAAAATAGTATTTAGCAACTTATAAATTATCACTAATTTCTTCAATACCTCTCTGTATTTTCCAAAAATAATCCGCTCCTAGCAAAATATTAATTTTGGAATCATTTAATGAATTGTCTGCTAATTTCCAGTTTTTTATTTTTTTAATATATTTTTCAATTTTTGGTTCGCCCCTTGGGCTTTTCAAGGAAGTCGCAGTTATTAAGTCTGTAGCTAATACTTCAACATGAATGAGCCAACGAGGGTTTATTTTGCTACGCAACTCAATATCAAAAACCTCAAATTTCTCTTCTTTACCTTGGCTAATTCCGAACTATGCAATTGGAAGTTTTGTGGTGACAACTGCATACTAGTTACTTTTCCTTGCACATATATCTGTACTGATAAGTATAAAGGATTTAAGTCCAAAAATGTCGATTTTGAGTTAAGTACATAGTCAGACTCGGAAAAAAATTCTCAGTCAATTGGTATATAGGATTTAAGTCTATGTCATTTAATATAAAACTTAAATATTATAAGTTTTAATAAAACCTTATTAAAATTCCATGTCAACAAGGGAAAAAAAAAAAAAAAAAAAATCAAACAAATATAAAATATGATTTTTATTTATGTACATTAATCATACATATTCAAAAAATCTACAGTAGTTAATTATCAGTTTCTAATATGCATAAAACCAACTGAGTATTAAATTTCTTAAATTGATTTAGAAAAAAATTTCCTACCTGTCTACATTTTTTTCCTTGTTTAAACATTTGGAATAGATATTAAATATAAATATTTAATTTAATTGAGAAAAAATAAGTAGATTTATCAAGTTCAGTAATGAAGTTTAAAAATAATTCCATATATGAGAAACATTGAGCACTTCTATCTCTTTATTGTTTTTATAATTAATCACTGATCACTATGTGGAGACGTTGGGGAAGGGGGGGAGGAGTAAAAATTAATTACATGGGTAGGAAATATTAAACTCTTTCAGTTCTACTTCTAGAATCTAACAAACCAATGAATATTGACATTTATGTTGTGGATGGAGAAAGACTGGGAAACAAAAGAATTCTGCAGAACATCTGATCGCCGACTGCTAGTTGGAGATAAGAAAATGGAAGGAGGGGAAAAAAAATAATTACATGAGCACATGAGCTAGAAATATTTAACAATTCTATTTCTTTATAGGTTCTAGAATCTCATTAAGCAAGTTTAAAATGAATATTGACATTTATGTTGTGGATGGAGAAAGATTATGAATTGGGTGACTTTCGTAGCGAATTTAATCGCCGATCGTTAATGGGGTTTCTTTTTTTAAAACGGACGATATACGCAATTTTTTTTTTAAAGCAAAAGAAGTTAATTCACAAAATTCCGCGAATTAGGGGGGGGGGGGGAATCGCGAAAAAATCGCATGTCTGATTGGCGATTACAGCAATTTTTTTGGGTCGCCACGTGGCGAGTGGCGACCGCAGATCTTGACCTCTACGGTCAGCATTACTCACTCAGACAACCTTGAGTGAGTAATGCTGACCAGTTGTTGGCCTGGATAGCTCAATTGGTAGAGCCTTGACCATGTAAGTCAAAGATCCGGGGTTCGACTCCTGATCCAGGCATTATTTTCACTCAGTCGGAAAAATAAAATTTCAATAAATCACTGAGTGGTATAAAGGGTATAAGTCAACGAAATACCTTTTTCCTAATTGATTCTTCTGATTTGTTTTTAGTTAGTTTAACTTTATTTTTCGTCTCCTGAAAAATCAAGAATATGGACTTAAATCCTTTATACTTATCAGTACAGATATAATAGTAGAGAAAGTATTAGAATTTAAGATTTTGATGTGATTGTACATTTGAGCTCTTCTGAATCTGTTATTCAAGTAAATGATTGTATTTTATATTAGACAACTAATTAACCCTTGCTTTCCCAAGGTGGGGTCATTTTGACCCCATTTTAAAGTTGAAATTTAGTTAAGCCCGCCTTATTCAAAAAGTGTGCTAATTCGCCAGAGATAGCAAACGTAACTAGTGGAATGTTACAACTTCTAAACGATACAAAAAGGTGGGGTGCTGGTGATTTTCGCCAAACGTGCCAAGGGGCACCTGAAAGCAATTTTTATGTCGTAACGCCTTGATCTCGGGAAAGCGAGGGTTAATTTTGAATAGGAGTATTGAGAAGTAACTATTTATGTCTCATTACTCAACAGTTAAAAAAAAAATAAATAAAGATGCAAATACATTACCGTAAAACATACATACAGAAATGCTATCATTATTTTATCTTATTATTATTATTATTATTAATTTTTTTTTTTTCATTTAAATGATCCATAATCGTTTTCTGCTTTTTTTTTTTTTTTTTTTATTATAGATGGCTTGTTTTTCTTTTCCTACAACTTATAAATCAATGAGAATTTAACACATGGTATAATTCGCAGGTAAACATCTGCTTTCACACGGTCACTTTAATTATATATTGTCAAATCAGCTTCCTCCAGTTGCAATGATGCATCGTTTATTTATTCTAGAAGAGACGATAAAGAATATTATTTGGCTTGATATAAACTGTCTTCTAAATGTTTTTACTTTTTACTAGTTTTATTAATTAAATCACAAGTACTTCCTTCATATTTGCTGTATATATAAGTATAAATGGAGGAAAATTCAAAATTTTGTTAACATAAAAGCGAGAATTGAAATTCATTGCAAATATAGAAAAAATGACGGTATCTAAAAAAAATTGTAAATTGCGAGAACGCAAAAGTGAGGTTATGCTATATTTCTTTTATTTGTGCATTAAAGATAGTCAATAATGATTTATAGAAGTTTCTTTATAATTTTTATACAATTTCTACAGAAGATCCGTTGAAGAAAATAAACGGATCCGGATCCCGATATTTTTTCCCCGATTATACGGATCCAGATCTTTTATTTCTGGTGGATATCTGCGGATATGGATACGGAGCTCCGGCACATGTCTATAGTGCTGTATTATAGTGTGACATTAAACCAAACCAACCAACTGTAAAAATTAAATAGTTTTTAAAGAGTTATTTATTATGTCGGAAGTATTTCAGTTTATTGTTATTATCATTACTTTTTTATTGTAATGTAATTATATTTTTTTGACATTTCGTATTCTTTTTTAGAAATTCGAGCGTTGTTGTTCTATAGTTTTGAATCTTACTAATGGTTTATCAGATAAGGAAGCTCATGATGCTCTGAGTCAAGTTGTAAGTTCTTTTTTCTTTTTTTTTCTCAACAACAGATAATACTAATTATTTTTTGCATTAGAAATTACTTTAAATATTTTTATGTTCACTTCTGTTTTCTTTTCAATTTATATCTTTATTTATAAATCTCATATGATTCAGAATTTTCTTAAGCAATTTTTTGATTTGTAATAGTTTATGGTTATATCATTATATATGTAAATGAATAGTATAAAGTCTGTGGAGTTTTTTCTCCTTTAATCATAAGTTTTTCTCATTTTCTTTCCTATTTATTGCTTTTGCTTTAGAATTTTAATAAATTGCAATTTGAAAACATTTATTTAAATCGACATTGTATAGCTGATTATTTAATTTAGTCTGCAGAACACAAAACTATCATTTTGAAATGAAGCATCTTTGTAATAAATAAAGGTTGGAATTAATTAAAACATTGCATTTTTAGACCAACACTTATGGAGAATTTCTCAGATAACATTATACTTAAACAAACAAACAAAAAAACCCCTACAATTATGGTATATTTTTATTTATCAAGCTCACATTGCCTTCACAACCAAATCAAAATCTGAGCTGTGTTGTTTTGACCACCAAGTGGTATTTCTGATTCTTGGCTGGGTTGACTATAAACTCTTTCTTTAACTTCATCAATGTCCCGACATTTGAACAGAACTAGAAACAGAGTTCTGGTATTATTTCTATCATAGGCTTTTTGTTTCTCTGGGTTTATCTTTGAACAAGTCTCAGATGCATCGGACAATTTCTGATTTCTTCGCAAATCAACTTTGAATTTTAGTAGCCATCCTGTCTTTCTAAGAAGTTTGGCTGGAGATGTGTCTTAATTATTGAAAAATGTTCATGTGGTTTGTCAGTGCTAGCAATAACCAGGAATGAGATTTTTCAGCTTTTTTGTAGATTTAGTTTTTCAGTTCTCAGTTTTTTTTTTTTTTTTTTTTGGTCTTTTTTTTTTTTTTTTTGTGTTAATTTATTACATCAGCTAATCAAATAAAACTTAATTGAATACTAAAGCTCTAATTTCTACATATTTTATAGTTTGAAGACTAAAAAATATATTTATTACTTGTTACGGCATTTCTCCCTCCCACAATTACTAAATATTCTGTGGCATCATGTAAGCCCTTTGATACACCCTCTAGTGAGGCAATGTAAAAATTCACCAGTACAGAACGTATGGTTGACCAGTAAGTGTCAGCTTTCTCTAACTACAAGAAACAAAAATAAAAATAATTCTATTAATATATGGTTCTTCGTTTATACTTAACATTACTCTAATAGAGTAAATTTTATCATCAAAATTCTAGTATTTCATTTCAGTATCTTGCCTTTGTATGTAGTTTCAGTTTTTTTTTGTCTGCTTGCTAATCTCATCCATGGATAAAATTTAAAGTAGTGGTTTTTAAGTGAAGATCACTTATAACAAAGTTGAAGTATTTTATAATAGCTCTGAAATTCTATACTGCATTGCCCACAGTGTGCAATTCTCTACCAAACTCAAGGAAAGCAGGTATTTTGACCTGTTATATCCAAATAGCTATGTTCGTAACAAACAAATCACTGCAAGACAGAGTTTCAAGTTTGTATTTTTTCATTGCAGCCATATAGTAAACTGGAATTAAATTTTGTCTTATGTTCAGGATACAGCAAACTTATTGAAGGACGAAGCTAATGAACTGGTCAGTTGCCCCATGGCAGGATTTTGGTGACAGACATTGTCGCAGAATGGCAATCAGTCCTTGCAAAAATATTTTTCATTTAGGAAACAAAATATTTTGAAAGAAAAAAAATTCAAAGGGTTACATTTCTCGCTGACTAAACAAAAGTTAATCTTTTATAGAGATGCAACAGGAGGAAACAGACACCAAACGCTGTGCACATATTCCCCCTATACACATAATCTGTGATAGTGTTCTACCGTGCTCATTTTCGCTTGTTATCTGATGCAATTTTTCTTCTGTTTTTGTTTCAAACTGTGTGCGTAGTCTTTGAAGGAAGCTGCCTTTCCTTTTAAAATAAATTTATAATATTCATTCCTATAATCCCCCCCCCTTTTTTTTTTCTTTTTTCACACAGCTGGATGGACAGAGATTGCAGTCAGATCCGTTTGAACTTTCGATTTTGCCTTTCGTACATCTGCTGCAAGAAACATATTCCTGGATTTTTTTTTTTTTCCTTATCTATAAAATTGCCTCAACATTTCTTGAAAATAGAAAAAATAACAAAAAATACTTTTATAATCTAACAGAAAAACAACACGAATCATCACACAATTCGCATAAATAAATGGGGGGGGAGGAAATCACGTGCAAGGCACTGCATTAATCAAAATTTACTGACCCAGGATAGGGCAGAAAGAAGTATATGTTTACATTAAGGGGACTCTCTACCTATCGTCTCCGAAAGCCAAAGCCAATTTTATTCTATGGGAAATTTTGCCCCATTTTAATTCATTAACAATTTTAAGGGTTCAGTTAAAGAATTAAAAAAAATATATAACTTAAAATAATTGTCTTTTTAAATTATTTATCGAAATAAATAATGTATTCAAGGCTATTGCACTTTGACGGTGGTGGTGTGGTGTAGGTGCTAAGGCCATTAGCAACACCAGGGTTTTAGTACTGGAAGCAGTGCCCACAGCGGAAGACTTTTTAAAATGTCTTAGTCCGTATTCATGTGAATTTCAGAAAAAATCACTGAAAAATCCAACTTACACGGATGAAGTGTTGTCCATGGGAAACTTACTAAGGTATTTCAGTCTGCATTCATACGAGTTTTGGAGAAAATTATGTAAAACTCTGAACTTTAACGACAAAGTATTTACCATTGGAGAAAGAAAAAGAATATTTTCTGTAACATTGGGATAATTAAGTATGTGATACCACAATTTTTTGTAGTGCAGGGGTAATTCATAGAAAATTTCACATTTGAAAACGAGTCTTTCATAAAAATCATCAGCTTTAACGTAATTCTTCACAAAAAAATCACACGAGAAAATTACTTATTTGGAAACCAGCTGCAAAAAATAACATATTTCAGTAATCAAATACCAAAAAATATACATGAATTAGGAGGGCTAAATTATTACATGTTTTTAGCAAAATGTCATCTAAATTAGCAATTATTTGCAGAATATAATTTTTTATAATTAGCAATAAAATAATTCCTTATTTCAGTAAATGGCCATAAAGTTATTGCATATGTTGCAAATCATCTTTGAAAAAAAAAAAAACAAGAATTTCATCGATTTTTATCTAAATAAAACATATATTAGCAATTCATTCTGATTTAATATAAATTTTATTAATTATCAGAGAAATGATTGCATATTTCCACTATCTATGAAAGTATCACAATTTATGAAAATCAGGTTTTAAAATATTATGATCTTTATCAAATCACAGGGCTCCCAAATGGTCCTCTTTTCCCTCCAAAGTCCGTTTTTTATAGTGAGGTCCATTTTTGTCCTCTTTTTAATGTTTTGGTCCATTTAGTCCTCTTTTGAATGACTTAAAAAATAAGTTTTTAAAAATGCTTTGCTCATTATCTCATGTTAAAGAAGCTTTTCCTACCTAACTCTGGTACTGAATTACACTTCTCTTTCGTTTCGGTCTTTCTCCTTCCATCCAGCTGCGTCGCAAGCTCCGGTGTTGCGCAAGACAATAGGATTATCGCTACTCCCCACACACCAACAGTTAATTTTCAGGCATCAATTTCTTTCGTGAATCAGTAATCTGTTATTTTTGGAATTTTTAAAATTTTGTTTTGTGCTAAAATTCCATATTTTGTTATTTTTCAGCTCCTCTATCCGACTTAATTTACAATCTCCCATTAATATTGAATCAAACCATTGCAATACTTCATTCTTATCGTTCATAAATATGAACGTCGATGTTAAACATTTTTGTTTTTCTTTAGAGCTAGAAATATTTTCTAATTACATATTTTATAACTCTTTTCTATAATGCATAAGAGTATTGGAATCGCTAAATTTTTTAAACTTTGGTTTTTGATGGATTTACACATTTTGAGATGTCCTGAACATGATTTTTAATTTTATAAGTTTAAAAAAAAAAAAAAAAAAAAAAAAAAAAAAAACTTTGTTAAAGAAAAAAATGTATAGCTGCCAAATGTTTCTATTTTTTCCGTATTTGTTCCTTTTTCTTTCTTTCTTTCTTATTATTTTTTTTAATAAAAAAAAAAAACAGTGATCAAATGCTTTGCAGAAGCCTTGTGATTTTCAATCTTTCTCCATCTGTAGCATAAATGTTAATATTTATTTTAAGCTTCAGGGGTTGATCCAGGTTTTAATTTTTTGGGACCATTTTTGTGAAAAACGAATTATTTTGTGAAATTTTTATTTATATTTGTAAAAAACAAAATATTTTTGTGAAAAAAAGAATTGTCGCTAGAAACCTTTCATTTTAGCAGATACTCTATCTGATGTTTAATATGAAGTTAATAGCATTTTATTAAACAAGTATAGATATCATTATCAAGTATAGACTCATTATCAAGTATAGACTCATTAAAAATAATACTATAAACATGGAAAATTTTTTAGAAAAGTATTATTTTTATAAAATAAAATTTTGTGAAAGGGCTGTTTTTATTAATCTGAATTTTGTGAAGGGACCTATTTTCTGAACTTGAATTTTGTGAAGAGACCCATTTTCTGAACTTGAATTTTGTGAAGGGGCAGCAAAAGGGTCCCAATTTTTGCCTGGATTGACCCCTGAGATTGCTTTATTATGTTCTAGAATCTAGAAAGACCTACCTGGCCATATATTCTACTATATTATTTATTCTACATACTACTACTATTAGAGGTGAAGGAATGCCGTTTCTAGGAACTCTGAAAAGTTGAATTTTGATGATGATGATGAGTGTAGAATAATTTTTCTCCACCCACAATGTAAATGCTACTTTTAAATTTAGTTTATTATAACCCCAGAACCTATAAGAAGGGATTTTTTTCAGGGACTACAAATTATATTTTAAATTATTTCCAAATAATCTCACAATCTTCCATTTTATTTATTTATATCATTTACTAAAAGTGTTATTTCATAATCTGTGTAACTTCCAAATAATCTTGTATGTATATATATATATATATATATATTTCTTTTTGGAATTTCATTATATCATTTAGAAAATCAAATGTGTTATTTTATAATCTGTGTAATTTCCAAATAATCTCATAATCTGCTGCGTAATTTTCGTTTTTTGTTTTTTCTCCCTGTGTATCATTGTTGAATTATAAGAACAAATCTTTAATAATTAAATAAGTTTGGAAAACTTACTCAGGAATTAAACTGACTTACTTTTCCTTCAAATAACTACTACTACTATGGTTTCCCCCCCCCCTCATAAATTTAAGAAGTTGTTTCCAATGCAGCAGTATAGATGCCTTTATAAATGGTAAATAAAAATTATTGGATATTTTTTCCTTGTTGGTATTAACTATTGTTATGTTATATTTAATATGTTTTATGATTAAATGATTGTTTAACGAGATTTTTAAAACGATGATAGTGTAAAATGTTTACATTTGTTATAATTTTTGGATAAAAAGAATCCCTCTGAAGTCTTTTTTTTTAAATTATAAATGGTCCTTCTAAGTCCTCTTTTGAACTGTAAATGGTCCTCTTTTACCTTTTTCGGTAGCTAAAATATGTTGGGAGCCCTGGAATCAACTTTTGAAAAAAAAAAACGTCAATCAGTATCAATTATTGGCAAAATTATGCATATCAGCAATTATTCGCAATTAAATATAGATTTTGTAAATTTGTAGCGAAATAATTATGTATTTCAGCAATTGGCTGTAAAAATATTGCAAATTTCCATAATCAGCTTTAAAAAAAAAAGTATGAACTTTATCGATTAGCCATTGGTAAAAGTAACATATTTAAGTAATAAATAGTAGTTAAGCATAAATTTAATTGATATTTCAGAAACTGGCTGTAAACTTAATGCATATTTCGTTAATCATTTAAAAAAAAAAAAAAAGTACAAGCTGTATAGATTAACAGCTAAATAACAGCTTTTTACAGAAATTAATTGCAATTATACATAAATTTTGTCAGTTAGCAGTGTAATTGTTGCTCTCAGGATCTATAGTTTGTTCGGGATTATTTATTTATTTATTTTTATACATTTAAAAATAATTTTCTCCTATATTTTCTTTCTTTCTTTTTCTTTCTTTTTCTTTTTTTTTCTCTTATGTTCCCTCCCCCCGCTTAAAAAAATAAATATATATATAGCTCCTATTTTCACCACTATTTTTGACAAAAGTTCACTTTGGTCCCTGAATTTAATAAAACAAAAATCAAAATTTATTTTATTTATTTATTTTGATGTTTTCTTTTAAATAATTTTTAACTTTTTCCTTCAATTTTATATTATTATAGTTTAACAATATATTCTAAAAAACTCATTTGGATATTATTTTGTGGATTCATTAATCAGTTATTGTTTAAAAATATTTTTATATTTGAATAATAAAAAATTTTATTAATTTTTTAAAGATTATATTTGTTAATTAAAACATTCCATACCTTAAATCTCTTATTCTTATTTTTCTATTTAAATTTGTTTCTTAAAATAAGGTCAGGGTATTTCATTAACTTTGTAAGCTAATACTTTAAAATATGATTTACTTTTTCATATTATTGTTTTATCGATTTAAAAGATTAGTATAAATTATAACAAAATTAAATAGAGCAAATAAGCTTTTCACTATTTCTTCAGAAATTTTAGTAACATTTTCTTGTGTTAAGGTTTTAATTTGTGTCATCCAATGAATCATTTTATTTATTCGGTTAATTTTAATTTTCTTAACTATTGGTTTGTAAAGATTATAATCATTTTTTTTATTGTCCTTTAATTAAAAAAAAAAAAAAAAAAAAAAAAAAAAAAAAACTTACCAAAAATTAATATAAGGTTATAAAGTTTTTTAAAAAAAGTTGATATACAGATATGATACTAATTAACATTTTTAGAAAAAAAAAAAAAAGGTGCTATTGCTGGTTAGTAATGCACATTACTGAATAATATCGTCTTGCGGAAAGAAATTAGCTCAGTGAGGTTTGTCGCAGAAAACAGGAAAAAATTCTGCCATAGGGGTCAGTTGTTGTCACTGATGATTCATCTAGGTATCCTATACTGCATGAAGACTTTTTCTGTAAGAATTGTTGTGCATTCACATGCAGTAGCATAAACAATTTCACAAAAGCTTGTTCTTAGTCCATCTATTATAGATTCTCCCTTTCTTCCTGATCCTATATCCCGAGGAGGCAACAGCAACTTTTTACTGTTGGCCTAGTTTTCTCCTGAGGGTAACAGAGCAAATGTCAAAGTTGTTACACAGTTTCAAAGCTTAAATGTGATATGCTTCAAGTAGTTCATATTTTTTGTCAGTACTACAGTACGAAGCCGGAAATCCAGACAATTTTGGCAGCATTAATCATCATCATCAACAGCATTTTTATTTTATTTTTAATAGAAATATATCTAAAAATAGAATCGTAAAAGTATTTTATTTCTTATTAATCTTCAAAACCAGCATTTGCAAAATCTGAAAGAGGAGGGGGAAGAAAATTATAATAATAGTAACAATTCTTAAACATTTATCTAATTGAGAGCTAAATTCTATATTCTGTTTGAATTATGCCCAAACTTACTGAAAAAAATCTAAAATACTTAAAAAAAAAAAAAAAAAATTCAAATGTTTTAAAAATGGCATGCTTTTTTTTTTTTCTTTTATTGCAACTTGTACTAATTTCTGTATGCAAATATTTCAGTAAATTTTTTGTTTTTCAAGTTTAAATTTAAATTTTTTTATTTATTTTTATTTATTTATTGTTAAAGTTAATTAAAAAAAAAAAAAAAAAAGTACAGAGTATGTTTAAGCATCGTAATATATTATTTTTTACTTGAATTTGCATATTATCCAAGTACTTAACCCAAAACACCATATTTTTTAGGCATGACTAAAAATCTGGAAAATCTGGAATCGCCGCGGTCCTGACGATTCCGGATTTTTGGCTTTGTACTGTAGCAATGACATGTGAACTGGGCAATTTTTAAGTGAAAATTATATATAGACCATTATGTTTCAATATTAAATTTAAGGTTTTTTTGTTTTTAACATTGCTATGGAAAATGGAAATGCATATCGATTCAAACTTTTTCACCAGTCTTGTCATAAATTTTTGCTATATTGCTTTTTTTATTGGTATTGTTTGAATTCAATTCTTGTGTTTCATGTATCATAGTTGCAAACCTTTTAAGTACTTTTTCATACCAGTGCAGTAGTAATGTTTAGAAATTTTTCGGAATGTTTCGTCTGATCCACAAGATTCTACCATAAGATCATTGTGACATTTGTACATGATGGATTTGGACATGCTTAGCAGTCCAAATGCCAAGTTAGGGGCCTCGATGAATATCAATTTGGCATATTATTTTGAAAGAGAACCCTTTAAATCATCAATTATTTATGTTCAGTCCAATTTAGATACTCGTCAGTTTTCTGGATGGATTCAAAACATTGACTTTCGATGATTTTCTCAAATTAGGTCATCTCAAAGCTGCATTCATTCATATTCTTTACATTTCTTCTGGCATATCAATAACATGTATGTTTAAAACTTTGCAAGAAAAATTTTCCTCTTTGAAGCCTGGATAGAAGAACATAAGGATTATATTGTATTTTGAGGTTGAAAGATGAAATTTCTAATGCCCATCTAGCAAATTGTTCTGTTGGAGACTTGAGTTGAGTATGAGAAGCCATCTAATCTCATAGATTGGTGGTCAAATGACACAGTTATTCTTGAACTTTAAATGTAGCGACAAAGTTTCTTCAGGGTGCAAACTACAGCTAGGGCTTCTTTCTCCATTGTGGATACTTGTGCTCTACATCAGTAAGTAATTGGCTGATATAATTTTATAGGATGTTCATCTGACCTATCCTCTTGCAACAAAACAGCTCCAGTAGCAAACTGACATGCATATGCACAGTAGTGGCACCAGAAATTCCCCGACGGGGTACACCACCTCCCCGACAGGGGGGCACTACATAAAGAGAGTTTATTATATAAGTATTTATAAAAAACTGCAATACATGTTAATAATATTACTGTTAATATTTGTACCATTCCATTTGTTAGTACTCCTCGTGGTTTTGGAGATCATCGTGCCACAGACAGACATTTTCTAAAAATACCTCACAAAACGTCTATATTCATAGAAAACTGGAAGCTGAAAATTTTTAGGAATCCAATACTTTCTTCTATTGAATATAGAATGGAAAAACTGGAATGCTCCAAATGTGTACAAGGAAAGAAAAATGCTGCCAAAAGTCGAAAAACTGAAAATTTTTTATTTTTTCCCCTGAGAAATTTTAGGAGTATGCCCCGATGGGGGGGGGGGGGGGTTGTTTCATCAGCTTGTTTCAACATGGGAGTTGTTATAAAGCAATTTTTGAATGTTTCAAGTTTTAAGTGCATTTTACTGGCTAAATCCCCAATTCCACTTTTCATTTTATTTTTTCTTAAATCCCTAAGAAATTATTATAAATCAGCAAAATTTTTATATTGTACATCTTTGAAATTGAGAACAAGTTTGAAGGAAGGGTTGCATTTTACTATTTTTGGGAGGTAGAATTTTCAAGATAAAAGAAACTTTTTTGCTTCAACTCTGACATCATTTTGCATGATCCAGAATATCAAATACTTAAAACAAGCAGAAAAAAAATAGCACTTCTCTATTTCTCTGAAGCTTGAAGAGCAAAGGTTTTTCTAAAACAACTTGTAGATGGAGAGATGTATCTCAAATGATTCTGACAAAACAGTTATATCGTCATAGGATATGTGCAAGACCAGTGTTTGACAAATCCTGAGTGCCAGGTTGCCTGTGTGACTAAAAATATCTCATTGGTGACCAGTTATGACAAATAGATAAAAAAAAAAAAAACCATGCATTTATGATATTTTTGATCTAGTTCATTTTTGCTTTTTCTCCCACTGATATCCTCTTGCTATAAAATATTATGATATTTCTTATATATTAAATTAATAATATAATAAATGAAAAAATTCATGCATTTATGATATTTTTGATCTAGTTCATTTTTGCTTTTCCTCCCACTTTATCCTCTTGCTATAAAAGATGATGATATTTATTTCTTATATATTGAATGAATAATATAAGTTTAATAGTTTTGGAAAAAAAATAACAATTAAATCTCCATATTTGACAAATTTTACTATTATACTGATACTTCCTATGTCGACATTTTTCGTGTGAATGAGATTCTATACGTATCCAGAGGGGGGGCTCTGGGGGCTCGACCCCCCCCCCCTCCCCCCGAAATTGTCTGAGACAATTTTTTTCATGTTCTACTAACCAGAAAAAAAAATTGTAAAAAAAGTTAATTTTTTCTCCACAATAACTTATTTTTTGTTGTTGTTAGTTTGTTTGCTTGTGAAACCTTATTTATTAGCAATTTTCTGTCTTGTAAAGTCCAAATTACCGAAATGCATTTATTAGCTCTTTGTAAAAAACACTTAAAAGAGATCTTTATGGTACTGTCTAACCACCGATTAGGTGGAAAGGTAAACTTCCGGTTTACAGGCGGAAACCGACGAGTCGATTTGTTGGAAGGGGTTCAAGCTGATGCTTGCCACTGAATCATTCAGATGCAGATATTCAAGAATAATTTGTTCATTTTCGATATAATTAGTTTTCAAAAATTTATTATTCTTTTGATTTTGTGCATTTTTTAAAAATAATTAAATATTTATTTTATTAAATAAAATTTAATATTCGTTTAATTATTTTAATGAAAGATTAAGTATATATATTTTATTCATATAAAAAACATGAATCAATCATATTCAGTTTGTAATATACATATGCAATTAAATTAAGAAACACATACATATGAATCATCAAAATATGTAAATTCTGTCTCTCTCCATTCTAATCTGAGATAATTTAAATTAAAAAGTATAAAAACATTTCCTAGTATAATTTGGAATCTTTTGATTTTACGCAATTAAAAAATAAATGCGTTTAATCATTAAAATAAATAAATACATTTTCAATTTGTAACAATTAAAAGCAACTAAATTAATGAACAAATGAAAAGTAAAGATTTCAAAATATATAAATAAAAATATGATGTGAATAAAAAAAAGAAAAAGAAATGACACGGAAATATTTATATTCCTTGTATAGAAAAACATATATTAGAATTTGGAAAATAAATAAATACAAATTTAATTTGAAAATTAATGTAACAACTTACATCTTTTATTCTTATTTATATGTTAATTATTCATTAGAGGAATATTCCGAGTCACTTTCCGTTTCTGTATCGGAATTAACAGAGAAACAAATAGGATCACATAATTCTTCGATAATTCCGTCTTTATCCCAATATTCTTTTTCTAAATTAAGTACGTGTTTGCAGTAATTTTGCCAGTTCTTTTCTGATATACTGCTGATGGCTTCTTCGGAAATTTTTAATAAATTGGACATCGCTAGATCTCCAGTAGCATTGTGATTTCGCACATAATTTTTTAACTCGGCCCATGCATATTCAATAGCATTCAAATCACAATGATATGGTGGGAGGCGCAAAACCGAATGTCCATGCTCTTCCATCAAAGAATCAAATTTATATGTTTTAACTGCTGGTGAGTTTCGTTTTACAATATCTAGTAGTTCGATTTTTCTGCTAGAAGAACAAAAAGAAATATTATTTTTTGCAAGCCAATCCATTATCTCTTCTTTCCTCTGGGATGAATTGGGAGGCTTGTTCAATTGTATAGAGTGATAAGGAGCATTATCAATGATTAGAACTGATTTAGGAGGGAGATTTGGGATTAATTTCTCTCGGGCCCATTTCTCAAAAATCGCAGAATTCATTTGCCCGTGATAATCTCCCGTTGAAGCATTCGCTTTATAAATTAAATTGGTATTGGGTAAAAAACCCATTTCTCCACCTGCACATAAAACAATAACACGGCGAGATGCATTTCCTGTTTCTACAACTCCAAAAATTTCGGAAGACTGCCAACATTTTCCAAATGTGAGATTGCTGTCCACCCATGTCTCATCTATGTAAACGATAGGCCTTTTCTCATCTCTATATTGCTTGATGCTCCTTAAGAATTTTGTTCTTAATAAAACTATGTCGGATCTTTCCATAAGAATTTTTCTTTTATTCTGAGTTTTCTTCCAACTAAATCCGATCTCGTGGAGAATTTTTCTCAAAGTTTCTCTTCCCCAAGCAAAATTTATTTTTTCTTTGATCACGGGAAGCAGTTTCGATATTGTTGGAACTTTTTTCTCTGTTATATAAAAATCCCGCACTGTTCTTCTTATCACATCAATATCAAAGGAATCGATTTTCAAATGAGATGTAGATTCTCTTTTCTGCTTTTTTTGTGGAGAGCAGAATTCAGGATTTTCCTCATCGTTTGCTTGTTTTCTAATGTTATACACACTTGATAAAGAAATTCCTGTAAGCATGCTCGCGCGTTTCGAAGACTGGGTTATAGGAATTTTTACTCTCCCTAAACGTGCTTCTTCATCACACACTTTAATAACATTATAAATAATTTCTTTCGAATTACTTCGAAATCCTTTAGACTTAGATGTTCCAGCCATTCTATCTAATTTAAAAACAATTTTTTTCAAACGCAAGTCGAATTCACAAATTCTAGAACGAAAATAATACTTTAAAAAGAAAGAGTATGAAGCGCAGTCACTATCACGTGGAAATGAAGGAGAACGAAAAACGCGTCAAGAAAAACCCCTCCGCTATTAGTTCCTCCTCCCTACTAGATCGCTCCATTTAGACTCGTCTTTTTTGGCTGCGTGCCAATATTCCACAGAAAGCGATGTTGGACAGTACTTATTGTTGAACACTGTAATGTGTCTCCTTTCTTTTAAACACTTCTCTTGCCAGAAATAGCATTTTAATTCCATGTGAGATAAAAGATTCGTCATTAACAAAGATCACAGTTGCATATGGAACTTCTAGTTTTGTTAGTTATGCACATAGTATACCTTCCATAGAGTATAAACTTTAACAATAGAAAGCAGCCAATATAAAGTCTAATTTACAGAAAGACATGTGATGAAATATGGTACTATCTTATCCTCCTTAAAGCAAAAATGCCAGTAATCACATCATAGAGCATAGCATTCAGTATTCATATTTGCAGCGAGGCAGATTTTCAAACGAATGTCCAGATTCTCAAACCAGACTGGGCTTTGACTGGACCAGACTCTAGTGGGTACATGCAGTCAACAGGTTCTGTCAAAGAAATTCCGTATCAATTTTCCTTGTTTTCCAAAAGGAAACCGAAGTGTTAAACCCACTTGCGGAAAAAGCCACCATATGTGGCTACTACCCCAGTAGCAGAAATTTTTCTGCCAATCTGCGACAACTATTTAGGCATTAGAAAGTAATCTGCAGCATAATTTCACAGTGAGTTAGGGGGGGGGGGAGTTACCGGATTCAGAAAGCATATTTTTATCGCAAATTTGGATTTATCTAATGTTATTAATCTGTTAGATATGTCAAATCATTGTAGTTATAGAATTTTAATTACATATAGCTAGGTAAAGAGTTGGCGTTAGCAATTATCTTTCATATTGTATAAGAACTACTATTACTATTTTGTTTATTATTTTGTTCGTACTGACTCTAATAAAATACTTGTAGGAGACTCTACTCTAAACATTGAAAATAATTCAACTTTCTGAAATTTCCTGGTTCCTGTGTAACCAGATGGAGGGACATTAAGACGTATAAACTTTCTTTTATCAACAATTGCAGTTTGTTCGTCATTGTCATCTTTACATCTTAATTGCATTTTGCTCACCTTCTTAATGTCCAAGCCCCAACTTTCACAGAAAACTTGTGGTACTGGAATTGAAACTGCGTATCTAACCCAGTAGGAGCTGGGGACATTTTATTAAGAATTTTTTTCTGTACAATAATTAAGATAAATATATTTTATTTATTTATTACATTGCAAGTTAAAGTGCCTAGCTTTGCTGGTAATTTTTTCAAAAAGTTTGTAATGCAACTTGTATATATATATATATACATATTTTTTTTTTTTTTTTTTTTTGTTAATTATTCAAACAAAATTGTCTGTTTATACTGCATAAGAAAAGAAATTTGCTAAAAATAACTTATTATTCAAGTGCAGGGGTTTAAAACGTTAGATATAAATTAAAAAAATTAATTTTTTAAATTATAACAAACAGGGATCAAGAAAATTAATTTAAAAGGGTTATGCAGTTTATCAATATCTATTCTACCTCCATTAGGTGTGCCAAGTCTTCCATTTTGGAACTATATCATACATTGTAACAAAATAATTGTTTTTTTAAATTATTTAAACTACATATGATTAGGGATGCCTTTTGTAACCCAAAGCATACGAAAATGCAAATATTTCAGTGAGATTCATATCACGGCGTTCAATGGGTTAAGTAACTTAATAAGTACAGGTATTTTCTTTGGCAGCTCAATAAAAGACTTTCCGAATAAAGCCTGTGATCCTTTCAGATCCAATTTCCCTCTTTTATAGTGCTAGCAATCCATTTATAAAAATACTGGTATTCAAACAAAAATGTGTCAAGATCATCTAATTTTGAAATAGATACAAAATCTAGTATATTTTCAAAGATGCAATAATAAAAATTACATGATTAGCGAGTGATATTGGACAATTTTACTTCTAAATAGCTTCTGCAATTTAATGAAGCAAATTTAAACAGAATATTGACAGTTGTGCTGCATATAGAGAAAGAAGGGGAATCTCAATACTTTTGCAGAGAGTTTTATTATCGATCGGCAGCAAATGGTAAAGGGGGAGGGGTTGTCCCAAAAAATTATATGAATGAGAGATATTGTTCAATTCTATTTCTTTATAGGTTTCAGAATCTAATAAAGTAAGTTTAAAATGAACATTGACATTTATGCTCTGGATGGAAAAAGGTTGGAAATTACAATGCTTCTATGGAACGTTTGATTGCCGATCGTTAGTGGAGGGTGGGGGATAAAGCAAATATATGAGTGACAGATAGTAAACAATTCTACCTTTTTATAGGTTTTGGAATCTAAGTAAATAAGTTTAAAAATAACATCGAGATTTATGTTGCAGATGGAGAAAGATTTGAAATGGCAAGAATTCCACGAGCCGTTTGATTGCCGATCGTTAGGGGAGGGTGGGGGATCATAAAAAATTGCATGAGTGAGAGATATTGAACAATTTTACTTCTTTATAGGTTCTAGAATCTAATGAAGCATGTTTCAAATGAATATTGACATTTATAATGCTGTGGATGGAGAAAGCTTAAAAATTACAATGCTTTTGTGGAACGTTCAATCACCGATTGTTTAGGGGGGGAAGGGGGCAAAACAATTATAAGTGAGATATTGAACAATTCTACTAAAAAAAAATAAAATAAAAATGTTAATGTTAATGTTAATGTTAAAAAAAATATTAACATTAATGTTGCAGATGGGGAAAAAGAATGAAAATCTCAAAGATTCAGCGATTTGTTTGACAGTCGATCATTAACTGGAAGTAGGGGGGGGGGGGGCACAAATAATTACATGAGTGAGAAATATTGAACAGTTCTACCTCTGTATAGGTTCTAGAATTTAATAAAGTGTGTTTAAAATGAGTATTGACATTTATGTTCTGGATGGAAAAAGATTGAAAATCGCTATCTTTCCTGCCAATATCGGAAGATTTAGAATTGCTGCATAATGCTAATTTGGAAATAATCTGCAGACTGAAAAAGAAATCTGCGACGTACGTCGCGTGTCTCGCATTTTCTGCTATGGGGGCTACTACATTTACAAAACATGGAGGACACAACTGATTTTACTGGCACCAGATACCATTAAAATATATGACAGTCTTTGGATGGCTCCAGCATCGATCGCTCAATCTTTCAATTACGAGCCCGACTCTTTATTAACCAGACTACCGTGAGTCCAGTTTTTGGGGATTTTCTCCGTTTGTCACTGATTAAAGAACTCTCTAGCAGAGACTTGTGCATTTTAAAAGACTAGTTCCATCAGTTTTAGGCCCAAGGCACTTTTTAGAATTATTATTATTAATAAATCTTTTCTTGCCATTTCAGATTTTAGGAATTCCATTGTTTGCCGCCATGCGGCATTGTAGCCGATCTTATTTATAGCGCATAACCATTTTACTATGCCTAGATACGAATTTTAAGGCAATAACTTATATTTGTTTTAAAGTTAAGGTGATTTGCGGGGAGGGGGGGGCAAACTTTAATGCACACGCTCTTGGTGTACATATATATGTGCAGATGCACGACCAACATCTGAGTGAAAGTTGGGCCCCCTCCGAAATTTTTTTCTGGATACGGCCTTGATTCTAGCACCATGAATACTTTCAAAAGCAAACTCTATTCAAACTGAAAGTGAGAAAGTATGAATAGTATGATGTTCATCAGTTCAAATGGACCCTCTATAAAAGATTTAACTCCTAAAAAATCTAAAAAATATATTTTCTTTCATAATAGCTTGTTTTACAAATGCCTTTTGAAAGTTAAATCTCCACATTCAGTGCATTTAATATTTATCATTAGGAAACAACCTGTTCGTAATATCCCCCCCCCCCCTCTGCCCCTTTTTGTTAACACTAAATTGAAGTAATTTTACCTTTCATCACAAGTTTTCGTGTGAAAGATTATTATTATTATTTTTTTTTTTTCTTTTAAGTAGTGTGTTTAGTAAAACTCTTTAGCAAAAAAGCAAAAACCTCCCTATGTTAATTTTCACCTTTTTAGATAAAAGTTTTTTAATAGGGGAAAAATGCAATTGTAGCTGAAACAATGATTGTAGCTTACACTAGCAATCATACAGAAATATTTGTTCTTCCGATTAAAAATTATATTGTGACATCTATATTAAAGAAGAGAATTTGACAAAAAAAATTATCTCTTATGTATGCATAATTTACCGTAAAATCCCAATTATAAGACCCCTGTTTCTCAAATGGAAATCAGTAAAAAAAATAGGGAGGGGTTTATAATCGAGATTATTAGATATTTATTTTTAAAAAAGTTGTGGCAGTGCCATCTATCACCAGAGAATGAAACTAATGTTAATCCAGAATTGAATGTAAGTTACATAAATAAATTTTAAATTATGAATTCAAAATCTATTTCATTATTAATTTAAATTATTTTTTTCAAATGGTTAATATGAAAGATGAATAAAAAAATTAAAATCTGATTTTACTATTATTAAAGTAAATTTTCAAGTTTATCAAACATTAATTAATTTAGAGTACTCAAATTAATAAGAGTATATATATTTAGGTAAATATGAAATGCATAAAACTTATTTTATATATTGTTGTTAAACATAGCATTCTACAAAAATACAATTTTTTTTCTTTTTTTTTAAGAACAAATGACAAATTGCATGTTGGTGCCATCTATTGATACAAGAAGAAGTTATTTAATAAAGAAATCGAGATAATAATCAAACATGCACATACAAATTAATTATTGTACTGATTTTACATAAAGTATTACATCAATACTATAATTAATTTAAAATATACACATTCAAGAAAACTTTTAATTTTGATAACAAAGGTAAACAAAAGACTTTCTTCACTAATAGAAAGATAGTCTTTTGCTTCATCAATCTTATCTTTATAACTGAAATAATTAAATTAAAAGAGAAGCTAGCAATGTTTAAAAAATGCGATCTTCATTAAATAAATAAATATTATAAATATTATTATTATTATAAATTATTATTATTATAATAAATATTATTATTATATTATTATTATTATAAATTATTATTATATTATTATTATTATTAAAATTTATTATTATAAATTATTTAGTATGCTATGAAAGGTAAATAAAGAAAAGTTCACTTATATATTCAATTATCATTTTAATGAATATTAAAGAAGCCTATAAGAACATTTTCCTGGAAGAAAGACTAGTGCTGCCATCTGTCGAAAAATAGGTTTACAATTTCAATATAGAGCTATAGTTATTTTATAGTTCTCTTTTGCTCTTTATTATTATTCTGTTAAAACAAATGGAGAAGAGAGGAATTAGTAGTTTTTGCTGTAAAAATTATTTTAAAGAATGAATTTATTGATTCTGGAAAAAATTCAAAATATCCTAAAAGTAGGGAGGGGGCTTATTTTTAAGGGAGGGGCTTATAGTCAGGATTTTACGGTAATCATTCAGCTCGTTTTATTTATTTAAAAAAACAGATGTGAAAATTAAATAAAAATTTCCTGTGTTTTTGTAAGCAAATAATGCTGTCAGAAGTCTACACGATTAGCTCAATAATAAAGTATTTATCAATTATTCCAAGAAACCAAGTTTGATTTCTGGCCTTGTTACTTTACAATCAGCCTTTTCATTAAAAATCTATAATTTACATTTAACTGAAGTTTCAAAATTTAATTATTCATTGTCATCCAGTGATATTATGTTAAAAATTTTAATAAATAAAAATAAAACAAACTTCATTTTAATGGAATATTATTGAGTAGTGTAATATTCATATGATTTATTTATTTATTACTAACAAACCCGTGCAGAATTTTTACCCTTTTTTTTTTTTTTTTTTTCTTATTTACCTTTAAAATTTGAAACTGATAAATATTATACCAATTTCACCACCTAATTAAAAATTTAATTTACCAGATGCTAAATTACTATTAGAGCCAAATTAATATTGTACAATAGTGAAACCAAAATCATTCAAAGAAAAGTTTCAAAATAAAATTTATAGTTTACAACCCAGTTTTCATACTTCTACAGGCAGTACAGTTTTAGTATAGGACTCCCACGACGCCTTTTAAATTTTTGTCGCTATGTTGGTGAGGACTTTTATTAATTTTGGTATAATTTTTTGTTAAAAAAAAAAAAAAAAATCTCTATTTTGATTATATTTTTTATGATTGTATTTTTTAGTCGATTTATGGTAATAATTCATATTCTGTATATATCAATAAAATATTGCTAGGTTTAAAATGATGCTTGCAAAGATTCTGGAGAATCAACTCTTCAAAATATTTTTTTCCCCGTAAAATAATGTCATCAGACAAATGTCGTCATTTTTTCTTATAGTTCATTGAACTGAGTCAGCGTGCTTAAATATTGTTAATTTTTAAATATTATTTTTTATTCTCGAGTATTTTATTAATTCATCGTTATTATATCGTTTCGACAAAAAATAATTGTAACTGGTCCACGTTAGAGAAATATTATATAGATTATCAAGAATAAATTATATGTGTTAAAATTATATGTATTAAATACATATGTGTAAAATTCTATTTCGTTTTCATTTTAGGTGTGTAAAAATACCCAAAGTCATGATGATGTGAACATTGGTTTGTTAATAGCCATTTTATTAGACTCAACAAATGCACCTAGGGTAAAACTATATTTTTTACTTTTATTATTGTTATTGCTAATGGGAAATATTTTGATTTAATATGTCTGG
Source organism: Salticus scenicus (assembly GCA_963930645.1). Lineage (NCBI taxonomy): Eukaryota > Metazoa > Arthropoda > Arachnida > Araneae > Salticidae > Salticus > Salticus scenicus. The sequence continues at coordinate 106,832,020 of OZ005654.1, read as the reverse complement.
TAGAAGTTTTTACTTTTGTGTTTTATAATTATATTTTAAGTAAGATTTTGTTTAATCCATTTATTTTTAAGAAAGATTCAGTTTACAGTGTACAATATAAATTAGCTATTAAAAATGATTTTTTTTAAATCTTTTACTGTGACAAATTGATTTAAAAAAAAGCTAAAATATAAGTTTTTTGAACTTTTTATTAATTTTATGAAGTAGGCAAATTTCACCACATGCTCTTATGCACAAAATTTGGAAAGCTGTAATTTATGTAATAACTATTTTTGATCTATTAACCTTAAACCCTGCTGTTGTGTTTAGATCCATTTCAATCCAAAATTGACATCTGTGAAAATTAGTATTTTATATAGAATACTTTCTTTAAAAAACAGTAGGAATTGTTAGATAAATTTAATTCAAAAATAGCAAGTAAATGTATGGTTATATATTGAAATTAAAATTATTAAATCCATTTGGACTCCATTGTACCTTCAAAAATGAATGTCCGTTTCATCCATTTAAAATGAACACAGCAGCAGGATTAATTTCTCTAATTAAAAATCTGACTAATTTCTCTATTTGCAACATTTTAAAAATTTAAGATTTTTATTGATCTTCCCCAATATATTAATTATAAAAAGTGATTTTATTATTATTATTATTATTATTAAAAAAGGGGGGAAATGTTGCATGCATTAAGAATGTTGATGTTCTGCATTTCCTTTGTAATATCCAACTAGAATTAATGATATTGTTATGGAAATTGCCACCTTTATCGTGTGTGGAAAGTGGTTCATAAATAAACAGGTAGGTTGTAGTGAATTAATGCACTTTATTCGACGACTGTTCTCGAAACAATGAATACAAGACATAAATAATTAACATAAAAATACAAAAATTGCACTTTTTTACACCATAGAGTATGAATACCACTTGTTCATGTGCAGTAATCAACAGCTCATTGCACAGTCTCTTGGTGACAACTGCCTAGCTCAAATGTCTAAACACATTTTACTGATTTGAGAGCAGGTCACACCTTTTATGGTTTAAGCAGTGGCTAGACATGAGAACTCTATAGATCATTTGGTCTTTCTCTAGCCATCTCTAGGTCATCTGTCTCTAGCTCTCCAGCACTGCCAGTTATTTTATTATTTCCTTTATTTATTTATTTATTTTTTTAATGACATGATTTTGTAATGTTTTCATGCATTTTTTAAAATGATTTTATGAATATTATTGTAATACTTAAAATATAAACAGGGTTGCCACGCTACCTGGAGAACCTGGAATAGTCAGGGAATTTGAAAATTGACCATGAAAGTCAGGGAATTTGAATATTTTAGCAAGAATCTGGAAAAGTCAGGGAATTTCATACAATGATTGCCAAAAAAAAAAAAAAAAAAAAATTCCAACATAGAGTCATTTTTTCTTGTTTTTTTTTTCTTAGTTTCTGCCATTTTTTAAAAACAAGGCCTCTTAGAAAGACCCTGTAGCATAAAAGCCACTGTCCTCTAAAAACTAAGTCAATAAAAATAGTCATTTTAAAATAAAAGTCAATTCCAGTCTATTTGTAATTAGCCGTGAGGATTTATTCAAAAATATAAAATGACATATGAGGACAAACCAAGTTCGTATCCAGTAAAGTTGAATTCGTTAAAAATGGTGGAGGAGAGAGAGATTTTCACTTTACAAAAGTTTTACATGTTGCTAGTACGGTGATTATTAACAAACTGTCCCGGAATCAAATCCCACAGCCAAATTGTTAACTGCCAGATAGAGATAATATCTTTATATTTTGAAGCCAAGGGCGCCAACACATCTTCTTTTGTGTTAATGTAATTCCAATGAGAAATTTAAAAAAATAAATGACGGTTGAAATTATGGCAACCCTTTTTGGCATAAAATACATTCGCCAACGAATACCGTTGGAAAAGACAGGTGCAAGTAATTAAGAAATATTGCGAAAATTCTTGCGACATAATGTCTACATAATGGATCATTAATAGCTGCAGTTAAATAGATTATCTGTATATAAAATAAAATAAAATAATAAAAAGATATAACGGAAAGTTTCCAACGTACATTTACAGCTATAAATATAAATTAGATTTATTGGGAAACATAGTGAAATGGAAATAAAAATATAATTACTTTAAGGGATAATAAAGTTAAATTGTGTTTAGATCCCTACATATATATATTGCATTAAGCTAAAAAGAGATCAATGTATTTAATACTGAATTTGTTCTTAAAATTAGAAAATGATAAGTATTTTAATTTTGAATACATAATTTACTAAAATTGAAATAAGCTTGACCTAAATACAAAGGATTATAAAAGTTAATACTTTTTAATTGTGAATAAATAGATCTTTAATTATAATTGAATAAATTTGGTAAAATAAAAGGATATGTGAGGAACTCCCTCACATATCTCTCCCGGTTGCCATGAAAAAAAAATAATAGCTCTCTCCACCACAATACAAAACAATAATCTAAAAATATACAAAACAACCATTATCATGTGTGTAAAGTATACAAATACTGTCAATCACATGCAAAATACTGTCATGAAATACATGCGTGTACATATATTCTTCACACAAAAATTTTAAAATGAATGTCTTGACAAATAATTTCTTGATCTTGTTACAGCTGATATATTGTAATACAATTCTTCTGAAAAGTAAATTAATTAGTTTCATAAAATGCATTTCAATGAAATAATCTTTTATTGTCAATCATGTTTAAATCAAACAATTTCTATTTTCTCGTCAAACAATATATTAAATATACCCCATGAAATAATTTGAAGTATTAAAAAAAATTTGTGATATAGAAAAAATTAAAAATGATTTTCTTCTTGAAAAGGGAAAAAAAAATGTGTTGTCAACAATAGAATCTTATGTAATTAAAAAATACGTTTAGAAAAAGTGTAATTAAAATTGAGCACCACTCATGCCATTTCACCAAGATAGGAGAAGAAAAATGTGAACCCAGCAAACAGCCAAAATAGCAAGTGGTTTGTGAGGCCACTGCCACATATAGCATACCGAGCAAAATGTGTGACTCAAAAGAGGCTTGATTTTATGTGTGCATGACTATGCCACACAAGCATTCTGAGGAAAAAAATGTGTTCGTGTAAAAGAAGAAAAAGTGTGACTATTGAAAAATTTGCAAGGAGTATGACCGTGACATCACACTCCTGCAATAAATTTCCTAACTTGATGAAAGAGAAAAAAAAAAAAAAAAAAAAACTGACTGAGTGTTCCCAATATACAACATGAAAATAGTTAAAGTGTGTAAAATTATTATCATTATTATCTAAAAAAAATAAAATGTTATCCTGGATTAACAAAACCTAAAAATCCATTATTATTAGTTAATATTAATAACATAAGATTGATCAAAATTTAATTGTCCGAAATATATAATTGGAAAGGAAAAAATATCCATAATATTAGCATTGTGACTAATACTTTTTATTTCATTAAATTATATCCTTCTTTTTTTTAAAAAAAAAATTAAAAAAAAGGTTTTTATTAGATCAATAGAAAATTTTAGCTATCTATATCTTGTCAAAACAAAATTTAAGAATAATATTTACATTAAAAAAAATCAAAACTTATAATGTTTATGAAATGACAAATATCCATTCACCCCTGGTGGCCAGCCATTGGAAAATAAGAATCCATCATTTCACAAGAAAAACAAAAACAAAAACAACACCTGAGTATTCTTAGTTAACATCGAATACAAAGGGTGTTATAATAGGTTATAAAATATTTTTCTTTAACTATGAATCATTATAATTGTAAAATTTTATTATCTGCTTAGTAGATAAACAATAAATTAAAATTATACTTAGTCTTCCAGTCATTTGGTCCCAAAATTTTATTCACTATCCTTTTATTTTGTTTCATTTCATGTAATTAATCTGAAAATAAAGGTATATTAGTGAAGGATATATACACTCCATGCAATATATGCAAACCAGCATCACAAACTCAACCCTACAAAGTTGAACCATAATGAAATTTCTTTGCCCTTTGTCATTTATTCTTATATTAATTTTTGTAAGGTACCTAGGTTTTTTTTTTGTCTTAATTTTTTTTATATTTTTTTAAAGTGCACTTATTAATGAAAAATAAAAATGAATGTCGACATAATAATAAATTTCTACATCAGTGTGTAGACAGGCCTTTTTTTTTTTAACAATTGAGCAATACTTAAAATATATATTTTTTTATATATAGAAATGCAATCACATGCATAATGCTCAAACAAGATCTTTTAAATTTCAGCTCAATTATAAAATTGGCAATTATAAAGCCATGAGCTAGTGCCATAGATATTCTGATCAGAAAAAAACTTTATATATATTTTTTAAATGCAAGCTATAGCAATCAAAAAATAAAAAAAATAACACAGCATGTGTTATACACATATATATTGCTTATATATATGTATCAGTAAAATTATGTGATAAGAAAATATATACAATGTATTGTAATACAAAAAAAATATCTATATACATATGCACAATAGCGAGAAAAATTTGAAAAACATAATATGGTCCATGTGTCCATTCATATCTGTTTAAAAATTGTATGTGTAGGCAAATTATAATGAGCAAGTGAGAAAAATGAAATGTTAATGCCTTATATGTAACAAAAATTCGAATATTTGAAATATTTGAAAGGTATGCATGTGTAATGAAATTCACAATGAGTAAGTGAGAAAAATTCAATGTTTTCACATTCAATAAAATAATTCCAATATTTGAAATAACCATGTGTATAACTCTATATATTTAAAAAGGTATGTATGTGTAATGAAACTCACAATGAGAGGAAAAAAAAAAAAACTTAATGTTTTATATTTAATAGTATAATTCCAATATTTGAAATCATCATGTACACAAATTACGTAAGTTTAAAAGGTATGAATTTGTATTAAAATTGTGTATATATATATATATACTTCCTTTAATTCAAAAGTTAAGGTTTATTATATACAAACTAATAAACACCAGTATATGTGTATAAGAAAAATATATGTGTGTGTAATTCTTGTAAATAGAAGAAATATTTCCAAACGCACGGCTAGCACATAAGCTAGGTTTACATGCACATATTTAAAAAAAAAAAATAAAAATTAATATGTTTGACCAAAATATTGTGTGTGTGTGTGTTATTTTATGAATTGAGAAATATTTCAAAATGCATGGCTAGCATATAAGCTAGTTTTACATGCAATATTTAAAAAAAAAATAAATAAATAAACAAAATTGTAAATATGTGTAGATATTTATAGAAAAAAAAATAATTGAAAACATTGTATTTTGTGAAAAGATGAATCAATTCCATGATATGGTTATAATAGAGAATATAAAATTCCTATTTTATGTTTGTGTACATCTCATATATTTTGAAAATAAAAAAAAACTAGAAAAAAATAAATATTGTATAACATGTAGAAGTGAGAATTGGCAATAAAACAAAATGTAAAACAATAGTATGTAAGTGTAAAAATTGTGTAATAAGAAAAATGTATGTGTGAGAAAATTATGTCACCATGGAATTATATACTCCATACAATTACATAATCAAGAAAAATTAAGTGTCATGTAATAATATCTCTTCGCAATTGGTTATCAATGTTGCAAGTTTTAAAATAATACTGCATTTGAATTAAAAAATTATTTGTTGAAAATGTGTGTGTGAAGTACACTTACGTGCATTATAACTGAAAGTGACCATATGGCAAGGCTGAGATTGTCAGATTTACATGCCATTACCTTCAAAAAAAAAATAGTGTATTAAAAATTGTGTTAAATCATTTTTTTTTTTTTTTTAACAAACATCAGTAAATTTTCAAACTGGCACTGTATGTAACAAAACCATTTAATGAATATGTGTGTATATCTTTACGAAGTTGTGTATAAATAGGAAATTAAATGTGAAAACACAAATTTATGCATTTGTTGTAAATGTATTATAATTATATAATTTCAAGAAAAAAAAAGTTTTTGTCAACAATCATGTAAAAATGAGTTTTAAATCCTTCCTTTCCTTTTTTTTTTTTTTTTTTTTGCATTGGGAAATAAAAAAATTGCATAAAAATCAAAACTCAAAAAAAAATTTTAAATCAATATTCTGCATAATTTCAATAGAAAAAAATGTGACAAGGTTCTCAATATTATTTATTGACCCCTGTCTTAGTGTTATCCCAATTAATCTACTGTTATTATTACATTTAAAGAAGTTTGATGAAAACGAATTTATGTATCAAAAGGAAATCCTGAACTAAATGATTGTAAACATTTGTCAAAATAAACTATATAATGTTTCACAAAATAATGTCTCGCTACTCATCATCCTCAACTTTAAAAAAATATATCGGTCCAGCCGAAGTAATTTGTTTAGATAATTAACAGCAAAACACTAAAAAAAATCTCATGCACCCAAGGACCCTGAGAGAGTGCACAAATTCTTTCGTAAAACATCATACAATTATACAATACAAATACATATATATATATATAAATTTGTATATTAAATTTTGACAAACAAAAAAAACGAAGTGCATGTATTAAAAATTAAGAATTTATAAGGAGAATGAATACCTTAATCAATGATAACAAGCATATTTTCAGCAGATTAATTAAAAAAAATTAAAAATATGTATTTATTTTGTTTGTATTTTGTGATAGTAATTGTAAGTAACGCAAAAATATTAAACATCAAATTCTTGTGCACAAAGCCCATTGTACTTCCATGAAGAACATTTAACAAAAAGTTTAGCAAAACAATAATTGTGAAAAAATCAAAATAATATATTAACTTCATTTCCCTTTTATATTTTAAAAATTAATCCAGAATCTCCTCTCTTTAAAAAAATATATTTTTTATTTATTAGAATAATTTTAAAAATTAAAAAAAAAATCGTAATATGCAATTATGAAATTTTCCAAACTCAAAAATGAAAATAAAATTTCTTATATAATATAACTGACTGTGCATACACAAAATACTTAATATTACTGCACCACTCATTATTCAAAATTATTAAGAAGATATTTTCGTTCCTTTTTTTTTTTTTTTTATTATCTTGTACTGATTTATAAACTCAACAAGAAAAAGAATCTGAACCCAAAATATTTGAATATGAAAATAAAAATAATACACTGAAATGCAATAAATTATTATAATATGTAAATTTGTATATATTATACATAAAGACAACAAAAACTTCTTTTCTTTTCTTTTTTTTTTTTTTTTAAATAATTGTTATCTTTAAAATTCAAAAATTACCATATGTAAACACTGGCAAACTTAGTAATTATGACTCTATTATAATGAGTCCTTAAACACATGAAATTTATTTTATAAAAATTCGGACTGACAAATATGAAATAGTAGATAATCAAAGATTAAAAATTAAATACTTTCAAATTCGAAATTCTTCTTTTAAAAATACACAAATATCGTCATGAAAAATGTGAGTATATGAAAAATACCAAATACTATATAATCAAAAATTTTAAAAATTAAATACATGCATATCCCTAGACAAATTAAAAATTGTAAAGGATAATTTTTTAAAATTGAAATAAAAATATCCAAAAAGAAAAATATATATAGTAAAATATGACCATAAACACTTTTATATATACAGTTTCAAATGAGGAATGCACAGATATTGCTTATATATATATATTTATTTTGAAAATTATATCCCCCAAAAATTAAAAATTATTATAAGAAAATATCTCACTTTTAAATACTTGCAACTATGTGTGCATTCCCTTAATTAGAGAAAAAAATATTTAAAATTATAAAATGAATGCAAAATAATTATAAAAATATAAAATAAAAATGTCTTATCTGTTTCCGCTATGTCCATAACCTGCAAATCCTTCCAAATTAAACATAGACCTGTTCTACGAATTACCACCGAAAACATTTTTATTATGCTTCTTCTTCCACGCATAGTTCCACTTCAAACAGCTGTTCAAAAACTTGGTATAGTAAAGCAGGGAATTTCTTCCTTAATTCTCAGAAAAGAAATTTCCACTATGAGGGGCGCAACGCACAAGATTGACATGAAAAAAAAAACTGACTCAGACAACTGGAACGGGAGAACCACTTGAAAAGTCGGTTATTTTGGAGATCAGCTGTCATATTGAATCACAGAAAAACAGCCGATGATTCATCAGAGATTATTAGTTCATAAATGATATATTTGTATTTAACACGATGATAAGAGAGTCCATCTTTCATAACCTTGTTTACTAAAAATAGTTATTTCAATCTAGCAAAAAAAAAAGTCTTGAGATGTATCTGTCGCATAAATAAAACATTTTATATATTTTCGAAAAAATTAAAAAAATTTGGCTTTTTGAAAAATATTCCTTCCTCTAAAATCCTCTCATTCAAGAGATAAACATAGGCGAGAAAGTCAACGAACTCCAGACTGTCGAGAAAATAAAAACAAATTTTCATCCATCCAAATATCAAGAGGGTAACAATAATAAGGAACCCACCTCTATATTAGTCAAGGCCACATGCTATTACCGAGAAATAAGACGCTCTTTTCTCCGCACATGATCATCGAGAACGGAAGAAAGTGAAAAATTCTATTCGCACACTCTTGGAAGATAAGCATCGAGGATATACGATGACATTCTTAAACTCCGCCGGTATGTTCTCGTGCAGGACGGCGGCATGGAAAAATTAGGTTAATTCACATCATCTTAGGAGTCATGGCAGCACTGTTCTTTAGATATATCTGTCGAATACGGCTGATTGCTCCAAAGTCGAAAAATAGAAAAGTTCCTTTAAAACAACACTCTTGTCATATCAATAGTCAAAAAGTTTTCACACGTACTTGCCGCAGAAAAATGTATTTTATATATTTTCGAAAATAAGAAATTCGCTTGTTGAGAGAAAAAAAAATCTATACATTCCTCTCCTCCACCGTAACGAATTCTATGGTCGATGAGCACCATATTTATGTAGCATAAAAGCCACTGTCCTCTAAAAACTAAGTCAATAAAAATAGTCATTTTAAAATAAAAGTCAATTCCAGTCTATTTGTAATTAGCCGTGAGGATTTATTCAAAAATATAAAATGACATATGAGGACAAACCAAGTTCGTATCCAGTAAAGTTGAATTCGTTAAAAATGGTGGAGGAGAGAGAGATTTTCACTTTACAAAAGTTTTACATGTTGCTAGTACGGTGATTATTAACAAACTGTCCCGGAATCAAATCCCACAGCCAAATTGTTAACTGCCAGATAGAGATAATATCTTTATATTTTGAAGCCAAGGGCGCCAACACATCTTCTTTTGTGTTAATGTAATTCCAATGAGAAATTTAAAAAAATAAATGACGGTTGAAATTATGGCAACCCTTTTTGGCATAAAATACATTCGCCAACGAATACCGTTGGAAAAGACAGGTGCAAGTAATTAAGAAATATTGCGAAAATTCTTGTGACATAATGTCTACATAATGGATCATTAATAGCTGCAGTTAAATAGATTATCTGTATATAAAATAAAATAAAATAATAAAAAGATATAAGGGAAAGTTTCCAACGTACATTTACAGCTATAAATATAAATTAGATTTATTGGGAAACATAGTGAAATGGAAATAAAAATATAATTACTTTAAGGGATAATAAAATTAAATTGTGTTTAGATCCCTACATATATATATTGCATTAAGCTAAAAAGAGATCAATGTATTTAATACTGAATTTGTTCTTAAAATTAGAAAATGATAAGTATTTTAATTTTGAATACATAATTTACTAAAATTGAAATAAGCTTGACCTAAATACAAAGGATTATAAAAGTTAATACTTTTTAATTGTGAATAAATAGATCTTTAATTATAATTGAATAAATTTGGTAAAATAAAAGGATATGTGAGGAACTCCCTCACAGACCCCCACATGGAGGGCAATCTGTCCTTAGGTCAAAGTAATATGTAACTTTAATGTTTTCAAGTCGTACCATAATTATTTTTCCCTCAATACAACCAATGCACAATATATGTTTGGACTGGAATTTTCTTAGAACATGTCTGGAAAACCTGGAAAAGTCAGGGAATTTCATTCTGCTATTTGAGTGGCAACCCTGTATAAAGCTTTTTTTTTTTTTTTTTTTTTTTTTGTTAAAATTACTCAAAAAATGTCTAAATATTTTCTGTGTTTTTTTGTTATATATATATATATATGTGTGTGTGTGTGTGTGTAAATAATTTTTTTTTTTTTCTTTTTTTCCTTTTCAGTATTATCGTGATTTAACATATTTGTCTCGTGATGGACTAAATTTAGTTCTTAATCACCTTACTCAAATTATTATTGAAAAATTTATTAAACTTCAAGAATCATCTAGAAATCAAGTATGTATAAATCAACTCAATTTTTTACTTTAAACTTGTTTTATTCATAATTTCTATAACTGCTAAAAACTCATTTTTTTTTTTTTTTTTTAATGATAGGTAACAATTCTGGTTTTACAAATTACCCTGTTTCGAATATGTCCATTAGTTCTCTATTCATATGCTAAAATTTTAATGATAAATTAATTATGTCATAGGATAAAATTCTAAAAGAGTACTTACTAGATCCTTATATTAAGGAGAAGTTTCTACTTTTGCTTTAAATCTTTCTTTCTTTCTTTTATCTTATGTTTTTTAAAGCCTTTTTATTTTAAACCACCGTGCGTTTTGTATTTTATTAAGTCTTTTTATCTAGCCCTGTATTGATAAGTGCAATACTTTCGGAAACTATTATCATTCCTCATTAAAACAAAATTAAATTATACTGAGTTGAATTTTGTTTTATTATGAAATAAAACTACCATGAAACTTCACAAAAAAAAAAAAAAAGCCACCCACCTTCCTATAAGAAATTGCCCCTTGAGCAAGAGAGTCTTTTATTACGGGTTATTCAGAAAATTTAAATTTAGGTAGTACATTCTATAAATTAAGTGGTTTTAATGAATCAAATTTTTACTGCTTGTCTATATAGTTTTGCAATAATCATTAATATCAGTTTGTTTGAATTTTTAAAGCTTTTTAGGGATAATTTTGTTTTTCAAGAATTATTTTATATTCATTTGTTCAGTTAGCATCATTTCTGAGAATTAAAAAAAAAATGTTTCTGTATTTAATCCATTAAATTTCACCAAAGTTTCCCTGCAGGAAATGCTAATTTTAGCTTTTAATTTTTAATCTTTTTGTATTTAAATTTTATTTGAAATATAAAATTAAAGCTCTACATATTAAATTCTAAAATGTAGACCTTATTGCTTCAGCTAACAGCCATACCTGCACTTGTGGAATCTCTGCCATTCCTCAGCAGCTTGCTTGGTAGTGAAAACTGTTTCAAGTGGTATTCTTTCACTGGGCTCTTCTTTCGATAAAATGGCACCACATTCGGTCCATACCTGCAGTTTTCATTGCCATTACACTAACTAAAGCTATTTAAAATTTCAATTAAGCTATTTAATAAGCTAAATTTTAATAAAGCTATTTAAAATCCACATATTGAAATTTTAAAATAGCTTTAATTCATGTAATGGTAGTGGGCCAGCCGCAAGTATGGATTGAATGTGGCGCCATCTTGTAGGAGGAAGAGCCGAGTGAAAAAAAAAACTCTCTCAACAGTTCACCACCAAGCAGGCCACCACTTTATTGATTTATTGAATCAATTTCCATAGTCCTAATTAAAAAAAAAAAAAAAAAAAATCCATTATTGATTAATGTTTTGTTAGAATAAATAAATAAATATCAGTGTGACTTTTGGTCTCATTATTTTCTAAGCCTTTGAAGTAATGCTTTTGTCTAATATTGATTTGACATGAGTAAACATTGCTCAGGATAGCAATTGAACAAGGGCTCAATATAACACTGTGTCATTAACATGGCAAGTTGCCCAGATAATTTCTGGCATACACACTTTTTGTTATTGAAAATTCAGGGATGGGATTTTTCAGATTTATGGCTGAAATTAGCTTTTCATTTTTTTTTTTTTTTTTTTTTTCTTTCTTTGCTTTTGTCTTTCTGATTTGTATTGTATTGGATTCTTCCACATTCACTGGCATGCCGGAAAAACTCAAGATACACCATCATGTTGAAAAATCTAGGACTAATAGTTTTTTTTTTTTCTTTCTTTCTTTTTACCACAATACAAAGTGGAACTTTTGTACATTGCATTCTGTGGGCCCTAACTGTTTAAAGTGTGCTTAGGTAACATTAAATTAATCAAAATATGAAAAATGAATATATTGCAAACTTACTATTTATCTTTTTTTTTTTTTTTTTTTTTTTGCGATCCATTAAATAACATAAAACTTGGAAAGAAATACCCAAACATCCTTTTATGATTTTCTCTTTTGTTTATTTAACAACTTCAGTATGCAAATATAAAGACTAAATTTATTTAAGCAATCGTTAATTACTAAGTGTTTAAAAAGTCAAATGAAGTCACTTCAGATTTTGAATGAGAAAAATGTTTGAGAATTACGAACCTTTAAACATATTATTTCTTTTTTAAAGGCAAAATACCCTTTTTAAAGCTTTAGTATCCTTTTCAGGTCTTGAAATAGCATCTAGCTTCTTTAAAGGTCTAAAATGAATTATGTAGGCGAATCAACTGTGATTGTATTGTATATTACAAATTTATGTGTTTACATTATTTATTAAAATATTAGAAATTTCTAAAATGGATAAACACAATGTCTCTGTAGCTGTATGAAACTATCCGTATAGGTTTCATTTAGATTATTAAAATAAATTTTCTTATGTCATTCATTACCAAACAATAAATTGAATTTTTACTACATTTTTTATGTCTATTTTTATGAATACATTTCTGATTTTTATTTTAATTTAAAACAATGTTTATACAAGTTAATAATTTTTTAATTTGTTATTTCAGTTAATTTGGCTTATAAAAGAAATGGTGAAAAATTCATTAACTAGTGTTGATAGTTTATGTTATCATCTACTGCGGCAAATAGCAGGTATATAATTTTACAAATTTATTATTATTTAAAATTATTCTTTCACTAAAATTTTAAAAATTTCATTGAAGTTTAATAATTTTTTATTGTAATAGATATCATAGTAGATATTCTATAAAATACTGTGATGTGGAAATTGGCATAACTGTGGAAATATGTGAGATATGTGTAAATAGAATCCTTGTAAAAGATAAACCCTATGAAAAACAGTTATCGCTTTCAGTTGTCATATTCAATATAGCTTAAATACAGACAATTTGGGTCTGCATTGAAGAATAAAACTGTATGCTCCAAACTTTGATTTTATAGACTGATTTTATTTAAAAGCATATGCATTAAATAAGTCTTTGTCACTGTTTCAAATAAAGGCCAATGATAGAACCTAAAACATTAGTTGTTTAAGGCAAACTTATGAGTAAAATCATCAATTTAAATAAAAATTTAAACATTCACTGGTTATTATTGTAACAAATTTTATATATTATCCATATTGACATTCCAGGGGTTGATCGAGGCAAAATTTGGGTCCCTTTTGCGGTCCCTTCACAAAATTCCACATAGTAAAAAAGGACCCTTCACAAAATTCAAATTCATAAAAAGGGACCCTTCACAACAGTCAATTCATAAAAAGGGACCCTTCACAAAATTCAAATTTATAAAATGAGTCCCTTCACAAGATTTTGTTTTATAAAAATGATCCTTTTATTAAATGTTTTCAGTATTATTTTTAATTAATGTCTTAATTTGGCTCAACGAAACTCTCTTAACTTGATATTAAACATTACATAAAGTGATTATAAAAACGGTAGATTTTACACAATATTTTACTTTTTCACAATAATATTTTATATTTCACAAAAATAAATAAAAATTTCACAAAAATATTCTGTTTTTCACAAAAAAGGGACCCAAAAATTAAAACCTGGATCGACCCCTGCATTCAGGAATTTATCGGGATAAAAAATTTTGTTTTAGTTCCAAGAATAACCAAAGAGAAACTACCTGCTCACTAAATTTAGAATGTGTATATAATTTTCTTAGTCAGCAATGAAAAAGCTAATACTATTTTTTTAAGAGCGTACAATACCTATCCTTGCCGATAGCTAGAATCCATGTTATTCTACTGGATTTTTTTTTTTTTTTTTCTACAATTACTCATATATATTGCCTTTTTTAAAAGTTCTATTTTTCATATTCAATATTTCTAACTGTTAAATTGGTATTTGTTTTCCAGATAGTTATTATTATTAATTTTTTAATTAATTAACTAATTTATTTAATTATTTATTATTATTACTATTACTTGAGGTTAAAAATATGAAAAATAAGTGAATTTTTAGCTGTAAACCAATAGAATAACATAAACTTTAGCTGTCATTGAAAACAGGTATTCTATACTCTTAAAGTTACTTAAAAATGAAAATTTGCACAAAGAAACTGACAATTGTAAACTAAATATTAAAATCATTAATAGAATTATTCATTTTTTATCTGAGAAAATATATTGATTTTTATTAGTACAGGGTTCATACTACTCAGAGAAAACTTGGAATATTCAAGGAATTTGGATTTTGTTTAAAAAGGTCAGGGAAAATCAATTATAAAACCTGGAAAATCAAATATTTCTTTTCTGTCAAATTATATTTTTCTTGTTTATCAAAATTCAAATGATTAAGTATCGTGAAAATACTCATGTAAACAATGATTTCTACCTAAATTTCTATCATGATCGGCAGTAATATAACATCATACAGTGGAAGTAGATGTATATTCTCCTCTCTAGAGGAGCGTTTCTTGTAATATGTTGCTAATATTTTCTTGAAAATTGTCTTTAAAACTCAGGGAAATTTTTTTCCCATATTTGAGTATGAACCCTGAAAAATAGGTGTCTGAATTTATGAAATCATTGGTAACTCTCATTTTAAAAGAGCAAATTGAAAATAAGTTTTTAAGAAGCACTATAATGTCAAGATTTAAAAAATTATAATAATAATAATAATATTTTTTGATGATTTTAAGAGGATTTACCGTGATCTTGAGCTCAGTTTATCTATAAAAAGAATGTGATATGAATAAACAATACTAAGAAACACAGCACGAGAATTAATCCAATTTTTAATAGACAACTCCTTTTATTAATGGACTTGGCATGTCAACAAACACATATCCAAAATACAAAATTCATAAAAGCCTTGTAGCATTTTAACAGAGTTTTTTGTACTTCAGTTTCATCAATTTAAAGCATTCACATCTATATCAAACCATATAATAAATAAGGACGATGAATTAGACAATGGATATTTTTCTGCTTCTTCTCATTAGTTATCAGTGTTTGCATCCATGATTTGGTAGCAAATAAAGCAAAAGAAATTCTCTGTGTTCTTTTAACAAGTGAAAAAGGTTTGAAATTGTTGAGTCTGAAGTTATAGTAGTAAGGCTGATAAAAATCTGCAGATTTCATTTGGCTGATCATCTTCATCATCAACATCATTAATGTCCATATCTATTCTAGCAGGTAAAAAGAGTGACAGTTCTCACTCCTGGAGCCAAACACACTTTTTTAATGAAGGAATTACTAAATTATGAAAGTTACCAATTTGGTAGCAACATGTTTCACAATGAAAGTGTAATTGCCAAACATAGACTGAATTATACTTTTCCTTTTTAAAAAAAAACAATCTTTCATTCTGAAATATAAAAAAATAAATGATTTTCTTGTATTTTACTTTTTTATAAAATAGATTATTTATCATTGGGGATAATTTTTATTTTGAAAATATAATATCAGGTGAAATGCCTGATTTCACATAACAGTAACAAATAGTGGCAAAAAGTGACTGGAAAAAATGTATGGCAATTTGTGGCTAAATATGTAAGAAATTTGTTAATTAAAAATGGAAAGAAATTTTAGTATTTCATTTAACCAGAGCAAATAAAATTTAGAAATATTAATATATTTTTACATATAATTAAAAAACATTTTTTTTTTTTTTCCTTTCAAAACTAATTTTGCTGTATCACATATTTCTCCCTTTCACTTAAGAAAAATAATTAATCAATTATATATTTTGTGCAACTCAAAAATTAAATAAATACATCTATATATTGGTATGTATATACTATTATTTATTTCATTATATATATACTTTTAAATTAAATTTGCATTTTTCTTGTTAAATTATTTATATCAATTTTCTTTTTTTTAGGA
>OZ005654.1:106755425-106815577 GCA_963930645.1 Salticus scenicus | reverse complement strand
GGTGATATATCTGTAAAAAATATCTGGTTAACAGAAGCCTTACTTGATATTTTCATAGAAAACAGGTATTATTATTATTATTTATATTTTTTTTTCAGTTATTTATGAAAATTTATTTTACAGTTATTTAATTGCATAATTTTTACCTTTGTTTAAAAAGAGGGTTAAGTTTATTTCGCCAGTTAATTTAATCTTCATTAATTTTAATTTTAATATAATATAGAGGAAAAAAGCAGCAGTTTAAATCTTATATCAGAAAATAAAATTTGTACTATATTCAGACATTCAGTGTCATATGTACATGAGTATGTAAGTAATGTGTGTAATTAAATTAGCACATTTAAAACATTTTGGATAAAATAAACAAAAATAAAATAGTTCTGGGAAAAAAAAAAAAAAAAAAAAAAAGTAATAAAATAGCAGGACCTGTGAAAATACTTTATTATACATTTTTAATTAGGAAAGAAAAGGGTTAAAAAATTAACTGGTTTTTTTTCCTCTCTCTCTCTCTCTTTCTCTTTATTCTTGCTACAATTTTTAAGGCTCACTATTTCGAACGTTAATCAAGTTTTTCTTTGTTATTTCTTCTTCTTCCTTCTTTTTTTTTTTTTTTTTTTTTTTTTTTTTTCCTTGTACCCTTAAGATTTTTTATTTTTTTTATATGTTGTGTTTACTTTTATTTTATTTTATTTTTTTTTTTCTTATAGTACGATGAAAAAACATTCTAAGGGGATATTGATAATTACACAAATTAAAACTGCAAAAAGAAATTTTCAATTAAAATTTTATTTTTATTTTTCATCATCTTATATATATGTGTGTGTGTGTGTGTGTGTGTGCGTTGTCTTACCCTCCCTTTCGAGTAACTAAAGCAGTTTAAACACCAACACACCGAGTAACCAAATACAATGCGAGTAACTTTTGCTGGTTACTCGGTTTGTTTAAGCATGTCACGACGTTTTTTAAGGTTTTTTCTATGCTCTGCACCACTTTTCTTGAAGTTACTCGGAGATGCGTTATTCGGCAATCATCAACACACACCGTGTGTATATATAAGCCGTGTGTGTATTTAGCGCCATCTGACGGTGTGTAAAAATGCAGCCTCAAACCCAGACTCTTTCCCGGCGGTTACTCGCTAAAGCGGTCGCGTACAAACGCGGCAACCCTAGTGTGTTTAGGTTTCTCAAGCTTTCAGGGTTGCTATGTTAGAGGTTTCCTCAATATTTTGTACTTTCTAGTTGCTTTTTGGCAGTTACATAAAACTTTGGCCTTCGTGAATACAATTAGCATAATTCTTCTCTAAATCAAGAAATTTTTAAACTTTGTAAATTTTAACATATACGGGCAGATTATTAGAAAAAAAGGTTTTATATTGCGGTAATAAAAATATTATGTCAAGAAATAATATAAAAATTTATTAAAGAAAAACTGGATAACTGATAATCATTTAAATATATTTAACTTATTTAAATAAATATTTTTTAAACGTCAAAAGCATCTAAATTATAAAAAAAAAACTTTATTCACACTCAAAATAAAAGATTTAAAAAAAAAAAAAAAACAATAAAGAAAATTTCTAATGCTGTTTATTAGTTTTTACTGGTATTGCGCAGTGGTCAAATCTCGACCATTTTTTTTCTTTTTTCTTTCTTTCTTTCCATCTTTCTTTTTCTTTCTTTCTTTTTTTTTTTTTTAAGATGCATTTAAATAATATAGGTGTAAATATTCAAATCTTTCATCTAAACAGTGTGCTTTCAGTTTACTCCATCTTTAAAATAACATAAATTAATTATAATGAAGAAAGAAAGAATTACTATTAGCATTTTTGATTACATAACTAAGAATATCTTTATGAGTAATTTGCTATTATAGCACTAGCGAATGAAATCGTACATTAATGCTCAAGGGTGAAAAAGGTCTCCGTTGAAAAGTTTTGTTCCGCTGAAAAGTTTTGTTTGAACGCATCGACTAACCAAATGCAATTTGAGTAACTTATGCCAGTATCTTCGTTTGTTTTGAAATGGTATTTCTTGAAACACAAATATATTTATTTTATTTTATTACACAACTAAAATCTACCTAATGGTGTCCGCGAAAGCCTAATTGATAGACTATTGAATTTATTCACTTATTTATTATTTCATTTTTTACGCAATTTTATACGTAGAAATGAAAAGAAGTATACATATATTATATATATATATATATATATATATATATTGAAAGGTTTTTCAAACATTGCAGTAGATATAACCAAGTATCATATGAAAAACGATATAAATATGTAAATATATATATATTAATATTTCGTTGCATAGAACACATCATCATTAACCACTTATTTCGAACTAATTTATGCTCTTCAAAGCATAAAAATTAGAATATTAATAAATTGATCACTGTCACTGCTAAAATGGTTTTCCTAAAAACTTCATATATTCTATTTTGTATCCATAATCAGTTCTCCGTCAGTAACATAAAAAAGTACACTTTTGTGTATGTTACCAAAAAATAAAAATAAAAATAAAGACAATAAAAACGATGGAGGTTGGGTGGGCAGATGTTTGATTACAGACGATGGGGGGTGTGGTTTGGCTGGATGGTTGGGCGGGATGATGAAATTATGTAAAAAAATTAATTAATTAATTAGAAGATGTGTTGCATTTACCTCCTATTAAAACATTTTTCCCCCTTAAAAAGTTAAATTTCTTCGTTACTGAGTTGTAAACTATTGTTATAAATTAGTATTCAGAAAATGGTAAAAAAAAAATAATAATAATAATAAAAATAAATAAATAAAAATAAAAACAAACGAACAATCAAGCAAACAAACAAATAAATAAAAAATCTTGTGAAATTTCAGTAAAAAAGTTGTAAATTATGCTTGAGGGTAATGAATCAACAAACTGGCAAGACTAGAAAAAAAAAAAAAAAAAAAGAACTAACCCTTACTAAAATTTAAGGTTTTCTAAAACTTTTTTTATGGTTTTATCTAGGTTTTCAGGTATTTAAAAGGTTTCTTTGAAGTTTCGCTAAAAAATACTTCCTGAAAAGAAACCTTATCTAAGTTTTCTTTAGGTTTTATTCTTAAAACCTCCTGAAAACCTACGTGGTTTTATGTTTTCTAGAGGTTTCCTAAGGTTTCGGATAAATACATCGGTGATAATAAGTTTCCCTATGGCATTTGGATAATATCTACAGTCAAAAACGTTTTTTAAACGTTTTATTTTTAAAACTTTTTAAAACCTGCACTGTTTTAGGTCTTATAGATGTTTCCCAAGGTTTCATATAAATACATCGAGAATAGTAAGTTTTCCTATGGTATTTAGATAACACCTCCACTATACCTACAATCAAAAATGTTTTTTAAAGGTTTTAATTTTAAAACCTTTTAAAACCTGCACTGTTTTAGGTCTTGTAGAGGCTTCCAAAGGTTTCAAATAAATACATCGATGATAATAAGTTTTCCTATTGTATTTAAATAATACCACCACTATACCTGCAACCAAAAACGTATTTTTTTAGTTTTAGTTTTTGAACCTTTGAAAACCTGCACTTTTTTAGGTTTTATAGAGATTTCCCAAGGATTCGGATAAATACATCGATGATAATAAGTTTTTCCATGATATTCAGAAAATACCTCCGTTAGACGTTATACCTCAATCAAAAATGGTTTTATTTAGGTTTTATTTTTAAAACATCAGAAACCTCCCTTACTAAAATTTATATTTCTAATAATGATAATATATTTCTAAACTTGTATCTGACAACTTAGAGTAGGTTTTTAGTAATAAAATTCTCTTCTACATCTAAGGAAAATTTAAACATTTTAGATTTCAATTAAAAAATAGAATAATAATAATAATAACAATCTAAATTTAAAAATATATTTGATGATTACATAAATGAGATATTTTTTTAATAAATAAATTATAAAATAATTAAATTAAAACACAATAAATCTCATATTTCACATATGTATCTGAAAAACTATATTTAAATTTATTTTATAAGTCTTTCGTCAATGAAAAGACATGTCAAACTAAATTCACTAACAAAAGAGATCATGTAACGATATTGATGTAAGATATAAATAAAAAAAATATGTATTAAAAAAAATCACCTTTTTTTTCGGGGGGGGGGAGTGGGGGGAATAACTGAATGAACTTATTTCTTGAATACTTCCTTTTAAATTATAATCTTTTAAATATTTAGAAGTAAACACCTATAACGTAAGTAATAAATAATAATAATAATGATAAAATAGAGAGGTTATGATTAAAGTTATGAATAAATGGTAAATTAATATTTACAAAAGGTATTTTACAGCATTGATTAATCATATTAGTGATTGCTTACAGTGTATTCCCCAAACCTTTTAAATGGTACCGGGAGAGAAAATAAAAATAAATTAATTAAAAAATAAAATAAATTAAGAATTCTGTCAAAGGAAGAATTTAGTTTATCACGGAGGACTATTAATTTCAATCTGTAAATTTTTATTTTTGTTCTTATTTTTTAATATTATTTTTAATCTCATTTTTTGACCGTAAAACTGGGACACGTACTTTTTAAAATGACTGAAATGAATTAAAATGAAGTGTGGACACCTAAATTTCATACTTAAGTTAATTAAAAAAAATGAACATATGCTATTGAACTTAGGTTTTATCCTAGATTTATTTTGACAACATTTTATAACTGACCTGTCTTAAAGACATGGTTAAACTAATAATTTATGCAACTTATTCACAAAATATAAAAACAGCTTTTTTTTTTTTTTTTTTTTTTTTTTTTACCGTTTTTATTCTCTGTACAAACAAGGTATAATACAATATTTCCAATTATTTTAAAGTAACTCAAGTGTTTTTGATACGGAGAAATCTTACAAAGATACATAATAATAATAAATTACAGGTATAAATAAAGAAATGGCAAAATACAGGATTTATTCTTCTATTCGTATATATTCTATAAACGACACACACATTAAATACCAGCTACCGTCTTTTAGAGTAACTTTTAGAATAAACACTATCATTGTGAGTAACCTATTCTATCTTTAATTATATTGGTAGCTAACATATGCTATTGAATTCAGTTTTTATCCTAGTTTAATTATGAGAACATTTTTATTACTCAGCTGTCTTAAAGGCGTGATTAAACTAATAATATATGCAACATATTTACAGAAAATAAGAATCAGCTTTTCTTTAAAACTTTTAAGATAACAATAAGAATCAGCTTTTCTTAAGAATCACCATTCTTATTGTCTGTAGAAACATAATATAATATAATATTTCCAATTATTTTAAAATAACTCAACGGGTTTTGATACAGAGAAATCTTACAAGGGTATATAATAATAATTAATTACAAATATAAATTAAAAAAAGACAAAGTACAGTCTTTATTCTTCTATTCGTATATATACTATAAGTAACACACACATTAAATACCAGCTACCGTCTTTTAGAGTAACTTTTAGAATAAACACTAGCATTGTGAGTAAACTATTCTATCTTTAATTATATTGGTAGCTAACATATGCTATTGAACTTAGATTTTATCCGAGATTTATTATGAGAACATTTTATATCTGAGCTGTCTTAAAGACATGGTTAAACAAATAATTTATGCAACTTATTCACAAAATATAAAAATTAGCTTATCTTTCACCGTTCTTATTGTCTGAAGAAAAATAAAATAAAATACTATTTTCATTCTCAGTGGTTTTTGATACAGATAAATCTTACAAAGGTATATAATAATATAAAAACGTATAAAATCACTTCTAAAAACACGTACATAAAAATATTTTTATTTAAATCATACACAAAGCTTTTCGCTATTATTAAAATAGCATCTTCAGGTGTTGTTAATTAACAGAGTAAACAGCATTATATACTGGAGAAGTTCATTACAGTTATTGTTAAATATATATATATATATGTATATGTATATATATACAGAGCTGCCAATCTAATCCGGCAAATTGTTTGTACCGCCCCTTTTTCTACACCAATGATTTTATAGAGTTTTTTTCTTCTTAATTGATCGCAAATATATTTGAAGAAAAATACTTTAAAAATTAGGTGGTGTAGAAAAATGGGCGGTACTAACAATTTGCCGGATTAGGATGGCGGCTCTGTATATATATATATATATATGTCTAATTCGGTATGCTGAAATTTTTCTGTGTGTTCTAAAAGGACTCGTGATGTTTACAAGACTTTATTTTTTTTTTTTAACTATAACTATAATGAACTTCTCCAGTGCATAATGCTGTCTACTGTGTTAATTAACAACACCTGAAGATGCTATTTTAATAATAGCGAAAAGCTTTGTGTCTGATTTTAATAAAGATATTTTTATATACGTGTTTTTAAAAGTGATTTTATACGTTTTTATAATATGTGTACACGTGAAACAACTTTTAATTTTAAACTTTCAGTAGTTTTTAATTTTAACTATATAATAATAATTAATTGCAAATATAAACAAAGAAAAGACAAAGTGCAGGCTTTATTTTTCTGCTCGTATATATTCTATAGATGACACACACATTAAATACCAGCTACCGTCTTTTAGAGTAACTTTTAGAACAAACATTAACATTGTGAATAACCTATTAAATCTTTAATTATGATGGTCGCTAACATATGCTATTGAACTTAGGTTTTATACTAGATTAATTATGACAACACTTACTACTGAGCTGTCTTAAAGGCACGGTTAAACTAATAAATCAACTTATTTTGGCTTATGCATTGTATTAACAAAATATAGGAATCAGCTTTTCTTTTACCGTTCTTATTATCTGTACAAACAAAATATAATATAATGAGATAATAAAAAAATATATTCTAAATAAAAAGTTTGGTGATATAGTATAATAAACATACAAGTAATAAAAATATTCTCATGTACAGTAAAAATATTTGTTTTTTGTTTATTGAAGAATGTAAAAATTTTAAGCAAAAAAGGGGAGTTATGATCAAGCCAAGGAACACTGAGTTAAAGAGTGCTGTACTATATTGTTCAAAAATAAAAATAAATAAATAAATAAAAGCACAAACACGATATGCATTTGATTTTTTATCCTTTTTTATATATATATATATATATAATTATTTGTTTCCGTTTCTTCTTGAGCAAAAAATTTCTCGATCCTGCCCTTTTTTGATCGCGCCTTTTTTCTACTCTCTCGGATAAACAGGACTTCTCTTAATTTATTTACTTTGTTAAACTATTTTATAAATAGAAATGATAAGAATGTGTACTTTTTTCTTTTTTGATTGCGTGTGTGCGCATGTGTTGTGTCCTACCCTCCCTTTCGAGTAACTAAAGCAGTTTAAACACCAACACACCGAGTAACCAAATGCAATGCGAGGAACTTGCCAATTACTTCGTTTCTTCCGAAATGTTATTTCTTGAAAAAAAAAAAAAAAAAAAAAAAAAAAAAATATGATTTTTATTAAAGTACACGACCAAGTTGTACTTAATAGTGTCCACGAAAAACCCAATTGATACACAATTTTAAATTTACTTATTTATTTTAAATTTCTTTTGTAAGCAATTTTATAATTAGAAATGATATGTATATATAGGTGAGGTGTGTGTGAAATAGACTAATTGAATGATTCTTTGGGTTCCGCGTCGCAATAGTGCTACGCAATGGACGATTGGCGAAGGTCTGAGACTCACCCTTAGAGATCATCCGGTTACATGTCATCGCAATTTTGATCTTCCACGGAAAGGACGGATCTTCCGCTTTGGTGACCCCTAGAGGTATAATTTTGATGGGAATATGGAGGATATTACGGATAAGACAGATCTTATATGCACCAGCCACCATTAATATACACGACGGTCTTTGGCCGGCTCGAGTATCGAACCCACAATCTTTCAATTACGAGCCCGACGCTCTACCAACTGGGCTACAGCAATCCATGTGTAAGAGAGAGTAGAAGCAGTGTCCAACCCTCCCTTTAGAGTAACTAAAGCAGTTTAAACACCAACACACTGAGTAACCAGATGCAGTGTGAGTAACTTTTACCAGAGTTTGTTTCAAAACATTATTTCTTTAAAAAAAAAAAAAAAAAAAAAAAAAAAGTATATATGTCTTATTTTCGTACATGACAAAAATCTATATAATGGTTTCCATGGCAACTTAGTTGGTGAACTATTGAATTTATTCATGTATTCATTTTTTACGCAATGTAATGAGTAGAAATGATAAGTATATATATATATTTGTGTGTGTGTGTGTGGTGTCCTACTTTCCCTTTCGAGTAACTATAGCAGTTTAAACACTAACGCACCGAGTAACCAAATGCAATGTGAGTAACTTTTCTCAGTTACTAGTTTGTTTGGAAATGTTTTTTGAAACAGAAATTTTTTTTAGATCATATTAAAGTACATGACAAAAATCTACCTAAGGGTATCCACGAAAACCCGGTAGGTAAATTATTGAATTTATTTACATTTAACCCTCGGAATTCAATAGCTTGGAGCGAATAAACCTCAAAATGTATGGAAATTATGGAAAATGAGATTAAAAAAAAAAAAAATATTCTAAATAAAAAACTTGGTTATATTGTATATTAAACATACAAGCAATAAAAATATTCCCATTTACAGTAAAAATATTTGTTTTTTGTTTACTGAAGAATGTAAAAATTTTAAGCAAAAAAGGGGAGTTATGATCAAGCCAAGGCACACTAAGTTAAACAGTGCTGTACTATAGTCTACAAAATTAAAAATAAATAAATAAATAAATAAAAACACAAACACGATATACATTTGATTTTTTATTTTTTTATTTTATTTTATTTTATTTTTTAATAATTATTTGTTTCTGTTTCTTCTTGAGCAAAAAACTTCTCGATCCTGCCTTTTTTTGATGTCGTCCATTTCCCACTCTCTCGGATAAACGGGACTTTTCTGAATTTATTTATTTTGTTAAACTATTTTATAAGTAGAAATGATAAGAATATATACTTTTTTTTTATTGTGTGTGTGTGTGTGTTGTCTCCTACCCTCCCTTTCGAGGAACTAAAGCAGTTTAAACACCAACACACCGAGTAACCAAATGCAATGCGAGGAACTTGCCAGTTACTTCGTTTCTTCTGAAATGTTATTTCTTGAAACATATATATATATATATATATATATATATATATATATATATGCTTTTTTTTAATTTAAGTACACAACTAAATTCTACTTAATAGTGTCCACGAAAACTCAGTTAATAGGCTATTTTAAATTTACTTATTTATTTTAAATTTCTTCTTTGATATTTCATAAGTAGAAATCATAAGTATACATACATTTTGTGAGTGTGAGAGGTGTCCAACTCAAGGTGTACAACAAGTAACCAAAGCAGTTTAAACACCAACACACTGAGTAACCAGAGGCAATGCGAGTAACATTTAACAGCGTTTGTTTCAATACGTTATTTCTTTAAACATAAAAAAGATTTAATATCTTATTTTGGTACACGGCAAAAATCTACCTAATGGTTTCCACGATAACCTAGTTGGTAGACGATTGAATTTATTTATTCATTTATTTTTTTACGCAGTTTAATCAGTAGAAATGATAAGTGTATATATATATATATATATATATATATATATATATTTATATTGCGTGTGTGTGGTGTCCTACCTTCCCTTTCGAGTAAATAAAGCTGTTTAAATACTAACATACCGAGTAACCAAAGGCAATGCGAGTAACTTTTGCCTGTTATCTCGTATTTTTCGAAATGTTAATACTTGAAACATAAAAAATTTATATACATTTTTACGAGTTTGTGTATATAATATATATATATATATATATATATGTATTTTCGAAGAACTTCTGCGAATTTTCGGATAACTTTTGCGAGTTTTTCGGTTTATTTCGAAGTGTTAAAAGAAGAAAAAGTTATCTAATAGTTTCATTCCGCTGCCGTCACATTTCTGGACTACGTATATGTTCTATCCTTTTTGTGTGGGGGTTTGGGTACAGAATGAAAAATAAATAAATAAATAAATAAAATAAAATAAAATCTGTATTTGATGTTTTTTATTCTCTTTCAAGTATCTTCTATAAAACTTTTAGGAAGACGCAATGCACTGGTACATATGTTTTTGAATATATCTACATATTGTATCCGGGCAGAGGTTGTGTTTGTGGGGGGTGGGGGGAATTAAAGCCGATTGACTGCACTTGTGTCCTAGGCCTGAGGAAAAGTGCCCTCCGTCGGGAAACTTCAAAGGTTCCTAGCCCATATTTACGCAAGTTTCGGAGACAACCACGCAAAACTCCAAACGGCTAGGCCGACCAGCGCGACCTGCGATCAAACCCGGCACCTCCCGTCTACTAGCTTTGAGCGCAGAACTGCTCGGCCTCTGGTGGGCTCCGCAGGGGGGGGGGGAAATGAATGATTTCTTTTAAAAAAGTATTTTGTTATCAGGAAACATAAATATGTTATTATATTCTAAGATTCTAAAAGGTGTAAAATTTCCACACAGAGAATGTTACGGCTTCATACTTATATTTTTACACTTTACTTAACATTATACGAGGGGAGAAGCACTGCATTAAAAAATAAATGAACCATTTATATTTGTTATTATACCTAAGAAAAAGCAATTTTGAATATTCATGTCTAAACTAGATGAAGTATTTTTCCCTTCTTCCTCCATTAATCTTTCATTCCTCAAGCTTAATTAGAAGAGGGCATAAATAAATAAAATTCCTCTTTCGCAAATAATTTTTCAAAGGGCTTTTATCCGCAGAGAAATAAAAATTCCTATGCAAAGAAATTCATGTTTTAGCATGCTTTTATTTTACTTCGTTTGTGTTTGTCAGTGTAAAATCAAATCAATGCAAGCAAATTTTAACTGACTTCCTAATATCCGATCGAGCTGAAATTGGCTTTTAAATGAATAATTCCGATGACAATATATGCACAACCAACAACATCCTCATAGAAAAAGGCCTGGGAGCCATGGGCCTCCAACTCCAGTTAGAATTTTTATTTCACATCTGAATCTACGTCCTCGTATCTGATTGAAGTGAAATTGTGAAATGAGATTAAATATTTAATCAAGTTACTATAAGAGAATAAAAATCAATTTTATTCAATACACTGAAACCTCTCGACTAATGGATTTCAAACTTTTACTTTGAGATACAACGATGGGACAAAACTGAAGTTTTAAATAATAATAATAATAAAATGTTTGTCGCATTGAGTAAAGAATATATTTATCCATCTACACGACCGTACATAAAGTCTGTGACAAAATGAAGTGACATTTCTATAGTAACTGTCATTTTAATGCCGTCTTAAATTAAGTATTATTACGATAATTGAAAAATCCTCTCTTTTAAGATTAATTGTTGTATATGACTTTTCACAAAAGAAAATTAGTCCTCGCCCATTCGAGTATAGAAAAATGGAATTCGGCCCGGGATGAATTAGAATTAGCGTCACCCAAAATACTAATCCTAATCCTAAACTTTTATCAGAGTCGTTTCTGAGAATGCCAAGACATACATGCAATAAGTAAATCATTTGTTTATAATTCGGTCGTTTTATAAATCGTTTGTTAATAATTTTTTAGGTAAGCATTCAGATAATAAATATAGAAATAGAAAATTTCCGTGTAAACAATGTTTTTTCAGACTCTGTTATAAAAATAAATAAATAAATAAGATAAAACAAATTAATAAATAAAATATATAACGAGTTTATTGTATTTATATAACCAAGAAGCTTAGATATAGCCTTTCCGTAAATGAAAAGCCCCACCAGTGGCAGAGCGGTTCTTCACTGAAAGCTGATATACGGAAAGTGCCAGGTTCGATCACAGGCAGCGCTCGTCGACCTAGTCGTTCGTAGTTTTCCATGGTTTTATCCGAATTACACGTAAATAAGGACTAATACCCCTTACGAAAGCCCCCAACGAAG
Organism: Salticus scenicus; assembly: GCA_963930645.1. Lineage (NCBI taxonomy): Eukaryota > Metazoa > Arthropoda > Arachnida > Araneae > Salticidae > Salticus > Salticus scenicus. Next base: position 106,803,606 of record OZ005654.1, on the reverse strand, counting down.
GGCCTTTAACCCACAGGCCTAGGACCCTAGCGTAATCAATCGGCTTTAACCACACAACCACAACCGTAAATGAAAAAAAAAATAATAATTATAATAATTATACAGCATAGCAACGCCACCTTTTATCCGATATGCATCTAAATGGAATCAGCATGGTTTCACACATTATCCATACAACATATAAATTTTGGTGCATTTATATGTCATAGAAGAAGAGGTATGGCCTTCTCATTGACGAAATTAAATCACAGCTCAGCAGCGCAATGTGTCGGCTGATTTGCACCCAAGATGAAGCAGCACAGTGTCACATAATGTCTATCTCATATACTAAGTTGGATGCTGTTATACATTACAGAAACTGAGTTCTAATCTTCAATTAAATGGGTCGAATCACAGCATAGCAGCGCCACTATTGGATGATATATTCCAAAAGCTAATCTTCATCAAATAAAATCAAGGTCTAAACAAACACTAATCTTATTAAGATTCTGTCTAATGGTTTGTGAGATACAAAGTTTTACCAACACATCATAAACATAAACACAGGCAGCCATTTTCTAAGAATGGGTGAATCATGCTTAGGGCATCTAAAAACATGCAAATTCGTTGAAAATAGGAGTTGAAAAATTCACGAATCCAATACTTCCTTCTACATCATTTCACATAACAACGTCACCTACCGATTAACATGAACAAAAATTTAATCAGTTTATCTTCTCATAATCACCATTTACATATGTTATTCTGTACAATTTTCACCAATAGTTCTTGAGATACAGTCATCTGGGAAACCACAGAATGTAATGCCAGTTTTACATGACAGCCTATATTCGCCAAATTTAATAAGAATATGTTTTTAATAATATATAGCACACGGGGGTTTGGTGCATAGCATAGAAGCTCAGATATAGCTTTCACGTAAACGAAAAATAATACAGAATAGTAGCGCTACCTGTCGTTCGATATGTATTCAAATTGAATCAGCATAGTTTTATCTAAGGAACATTGCACATGCCAAGTTTTATATTCTTAAACACTGTAGAAGCATGCACTCGAACTCAAACAGCAGAGTTTTACATACTATATATATATAATAATAATAATGATCTATTAAACGAAGTAAAAGCCAAGCAACAGATACAAGATTACTGAAACCACATAGACTAATAAGAATGAAAAATTTTGTTATATAGGAGAAGCTCAGAAAGGTTAAAAAAATTCTTCAGGGGAGCACTTGAGCACTAATGTACGATTTCGTTCAGTAGCGGCTATAATAGAATGTTGTACCAAATCAACTGAAATTTCTAAATATGTAATTTGAAAGCCATTTTTTAAATATCATTATTTGATATTTATTATTTTGCGATTTTCGAATTGAAAAAGTGCCCTTTTTTCCGGTGTCCTTTTTTCGGTGCCTTTTTTCCGGGATCCCTTATGCGCATAGCTCGGAAAACTATATTTCAAGTTAAGGGATTTAGAAAATGACCACTTATTCATTCTAGAGGAAGGTGGTATATATATTTTTTTTTTATCTCAGTGTATTAAAGGTATAATAATGAATTATTAATTCTATCATTAAAAATGTTCAATTCAAAACAGTTGTTTTCGAATAACTATTTCGTAAATTTTATTTTCGATTGACCTGTAATACCATAATGGAAATCTTAATACCTTAATATTTCATTTAAGGATGTTTTTTTTTTTTCCAGGGGTGATTTTTTTTTTTTTTTTTTTTTTTTTTTTTCGTCTCCTGATATAAACCTAATTAATTATAAAAATTCAACTTTGAAAACTTAAAACATCGTGTTGTGAGCTATTCTAAAAGTTTCAAATGTCTTGCTAGTCGAGAATTTATATGATTTTTGAATCATATAAAGGCTAATGAAGGCAGCGAGGACCCGAATTAATTGGCTAAAAGTATTAAAAAGCTGCATTGTCATCGTGTTCTGAGCTATTCTAAAAGTTTCAAATGTCAGTCAATCTAGTCGGGAAGTTATTATATGATTGTTGAATAATATAAACGCTACGGAAAGCAGCAGGGTCCCGAAACAATTGGCTAAAAGTATTTAAAAAAAAAAAAAGTCATCGTGTTCTGAGCTATTCTAAAAGTTTCAGGTGTATAGCTTGTCGGGAAGTAAGTTAAAAACCAATTGAAAAAATTTGTACTGAACAAACAAAGAAGAAAGCGAGTTAGTAAAAATATGCTATAAAAGCATTTATCCAATGATATATGAACTTTTTCTGCGGAGAATTTTTTGTTTTCAGGGGTAATTTTTCCCGTGGGGCTTTTTCGCATATCTCTCTTCTGAGGAAACAAAACTTATGATTCATATGAGCCTAAGACAATAAATTTTAATATATATTTAATCTTATAAACGCAGTTAAAGAAAAAAGATGGAATTATTATGAATTTGTAATCCCTGTACCTCTAGATACGGAAAAGTAGATATATATGATAAAACTGCTCTGCATGAAAATTGCCCCCAACACCATTTTAAATGTACATTAGATAAAGATGCATGCACTAATATCACATTTAATAATTTAAATAATTTAAAGTCATTAATATCAAATTTAATTTAAAAAAAATCAATTAATTATTTTTTATACTGTAAATGATTGAACGTAATTATGTTGAAATCTGTAGAAAATTAATATAAAAACTATAGTTTTCTTTTCCTCCTGTCTCATAATCCTATTGAAATATGCAACTCCGAACAGATAATGAAAAGATAAATATATCAAAATCCTGGAGCGATTACCCTCGACTTTCTGAATAACTAATAATTAACAATTGCTTAAATAAATTCAAAAAAGCCGGTAAGTAAACAAAAGTGAAAACCATTGTAGTGGATTTGAGTATCCCCCCCCCCCCAAGTTGTATGTTGTTTGATGAACCGTAATGTATCCAAATTCTTTTGTGTGCCCCTGTAAAAAGAGTTATAAATATTAATCTCAGAATATCAAATATTCATCTTTATTATGTTTTAAACAATTTAAAATTTAACGTTACTAAATCGATTTTTAAGCACTTAGAGCCTATAGACGCACCAATGTATAAAAAATCTACTTCTTGTACTGGTAAAAAAAAAAAAAAAAAGTTATAAGTTCTAAACTTATGTAAATATCCTTGCGATAATAATCTATAACATGCCTATAAATTTATATTTTAATCGATGTGGAGTTTAAACTCTAGCGCACTTCAAATAACTAGAATCCATTAACCGTAATCACAAATAATTTTTGCTTGAATTCCTGTTAAAAATAATATTATAGTTTTAAAAAATTAAAGAACACGCTTTTATATAAATGTGAACTAAAAAGTACAAAATATCTATCTTAGTATTAAAGTAGGGTAAGAGGAAATCGTGTGAGTGACACACCATAATATTTACATACATTTAAATCATTAATTAAAATAATTTAGAATTAAACAAAAATCATTTTTAAAAAATCTCCCCTGACTGGGATCGAACGCTAGACCTTTAGGTTCGTAGCGCGGAGCTATACCTCAATGCCACGCCGTACACGTAGGGAAAGTCTTTTTTTACAATATAATATTTTTGTTTGCTCCCAGAGCGGTTACAAACATACAAACATGCATACATACATACAGGTGAAGCTTATAAAAGCGTGTTAAAAAAAAAAAAAAAAAAAAAAAAAAAAAAGAAAAGAAAAGAAAAAAGAAACCTATTAAACTAATTAACTAACACTATTAACTCATCACAATCTATAGAAATCGTGCGACGTTTATCAGTAACATACCTATCAACTTTAAGCTCATTGGATAAAGCGCTCATCATAATATTAGAAGACCTTTAACTTGGCGTTAAAACCTGTTGCTTAGCTACCGGCAATCTTTTAAATATCTTCTATATATTTGCTGTTTCAAACAAGCTATATTTCAATTTCAAACAGGCACTGTTTTTTATTTTTTTCTCTTTTGAGCACCAAATGGAGTTCTCTTCATCATATATGGATTTTATAATTAACGCCTAAAGTTCGAAAAAGCTTATAATACTATGAAAACACACAATACAACACAACTATTAATAAAAATTTATTTTTAGAAGTACGGAAAAAAATGAAATTAAGATGAATAAATGGTAATGAGAAGTATAATCGAACTGAAAATACCGTCAAAATAGTCTATCGCAAAATAACATTTTTTTTCTTAGAAAATTGATAAGGGTATATAGCATAAAGCTTTTACCTGGAAACGAAAATTAATAGGGGTTTGTTTAATTAACAAAAGAGCGCATGTGTCCCAATCCTAATGGTGATCAGTATAATTTGTAACTAGATAGAAGTAGTGACTTTTTTAAAATCCGAAACATCTGTTGTATTTACTTTTTCCACTTTCCGTGAGGGGTTGACTAATCACCTTGTCAGTCTCTTGAAGGGTAGAACCTGCCCCAGGGGAAACTGCACTTGAGTGGACTCTACAATAGATGAGAAAAAGTGCTGATATCGGTACAAGCATCAATCACAGTATCTTGTTATTTTAGACAGATTGTATATTTTGTGTCGTATATGCTGATTATTTTTCTTAAACAAGTGAGAAAATGTAAATATTCTACACGTTTCACATGATGATTTTAATAGTTTTGAATTTTTTCAATGAAATTATTAATGTTTTTATTTTCAGAATTTTCATGAGTAATCGAGGGACGGGGGCCCAACTGAACTCCAAATATTTTCAAGGTGGGCATGTGCCCACCTGTGCCCACGCCCATGGGTTTGTGACATGTAAATAAGATACAAAGTTTCATATAAATAGGTAGCATGGTGATATAAAAACAAACATTTTCTTCACTCTGCCCCCCCCCCCTCCTTTAGCAAATCGTCCAGATATGTGTAAACTCACTGTAATTTTTCATAAAAAGCAGAAAGTTGTAAAAATACAAAGTTTTCTTTAATCGATTATACGGTAGTTTAAAGAATAATATATTTTACTTCTATCTGCGCCCCCCCCCCCAGATGTATAATACACTCATTGTGATCTTCATAAAAAGTAAGTGATAGTTATAGAATATATCATTAAAATCGGTAAAATGGTGATATAAAAAATCATTTTATTTTCATCTGCCTCCCCCCCCCCGTTTTTACCCCCCCCCCAAGTATGTCTGACGCTTAGCGTGATTTTTTCACAAATTGTATATTATTATATAAAGTTTTTGTTTAAATCTATAATAGGGTATTTCAAAGGAAAATATATTTTATTTCCCTCTATCCCCCCCTTTCCCCCCCAGGTATGTAATACACTCATTGTAATCTTCATAAAAATTAAGTGTAAGTTGTAGAATATATTATTAAAATCGCAAAAATGGTAATATAAAAATTCAATTTATTTTCCTCTGCCCCCCCCCCCCTCCCCAAGTGTTTGACACTTACTGTAATTTTTTTATAAATTATACGTGATTATGCAAAACATTTTTAGTCGATAATAGGGTAGTTTAAAGAAGAATCTATTTTATTTCCATCCCCCCCAGGTATATAAAATACTCACTGTTATCTTCATAAAAATTAAGTGATAGTTATAAAATATATCATTAAAGTCTGTAAAATGGTGATATAAAAAAATCATTTTGTTTTCCTCTGCCCCCTTTCCCCTCCAAGTATGTCTGACACTTACTGTAATTTTTTCATAAATTATTCGTGATTATACGGTTTTCTGAATCGATAAAAGGGTAGTTTAAAGAAGAATGTATTTTATTTCCATATTCCCCCTCCCCCAATATATAATGCAGTCATTGTGATCTTCATAAAAAGTAAGTGATAATTATAGAATATATCATTAAATCAGTAAAATAGTGATATAAAAGGTCATTTTATTTTCCTCCCCCCCTTTCTTTAACCCCCCCCTCCAAGTTTGCCGATACTTACTGTAATTTTTTCACAAATTTTACGTGATTATACAAAAATTCATTAAAATCGGTAAGAGTTTATATAAAACAATTGTCTTCTTTCGATCTGCTCCTAGTCCCCACCTCTCTTCCCCCAGGTATATACTAAATGAATGCTGTACCAAATCGATTGAAATTTCTAAATATGTAATTTGAAAGTCCTTTTTAAAATTTATTATTTGATATTTATTATTTTGCAATTAGCGAATTGGAAAAGTGCCTTTTTTTCCGGGATCCATTTGGCTGATGTAATGCAAGACAAGGAGAAAATCGAAGTTTTATCGATAAATATAATCGTATATCTGTCTGCTTGTTTATTATTTAAGAAAATATTTTTAACGTTGCATTTCAATTAAACCGAAATCGGGTTTTGGACGGCGAAGATTACCGAATGAATTTGAAATAAACTTAATTTTATTTTTTTATATAGTAGAATACATTAGCCGTGACTGAAAAGAAAAAAAAAAAAAAAAAAAAAAAAAAAAAATGGCGCATCCGCGTGTTTCTGCTTCACACTTATGTTACGAATTATCAAATTTTGTGATTCATATACATTTTACTGAGGGATTTTGTGATTAAGTGATTTATTATAACTAGAACTCTCTATTATTCTGAAATGTTTTATAATAATATTTCAAAGAATATGCATAATGATTGTGATGTAAATTCATATGTTAACTGAAAAAAAAAAATGTCATTTTTTATTTAAAGTTCTTTTTTTCTTTCTTATATGTATTATGATAACAATAATAATGATAACAATAAATAAACAGATGAACGATTTGTCACAGTAAACCACAAAAGTCAATTTGACCAGTATTTTTTTTTTTTTTTTTTTTTTTTTTTTTAGATTTGAAAAATAGAATACTCATTTTAAATTAATCCCAATGAAAACACAAAAATATAGAAACAGAAAAATGAGGAGTTATTTTAATGAAAAGTTTTCTGTTTGAACTGACCATAACAAACAACAATAAAGAAAGAAAGAAAGAAAAGAAAGAAAAAATAAATAAAAGTAAAAATATATTTATATATATCGAAAAGAAAGAAAGAAAAATAACAATTTACTTAAGGAACAGGTCCCAAATAAGTGAATAATAAATAAAATAATATAGCTGAATTATAAATAAAATAAAATAAAATGTTCATAATGTAGAGGTATTTCATCAGGAGTCGCCATCCCAACATTGAAACATTCAGCTAAAAATTTCAAGGTTTTAATTTTTGGCAAACAATATTACACAAAATACACAAAAAAAAAATAACCCAACCTTGAAAAAAAAAAAAAAGTGCATGAACTGCAATTAGAATAAACAGTATTTCAGCAGATATAAATTCATAAAGCTTTCTAATTAAAGGTAAAAATTTAGCTTACGTCCAATAAATAAAGTTTGTCAATTAAATTAAATGCAACAAAGCTTCCATTTTTTTTTTTTTTTTTTTTTTTTTTTTTAAATAATTCATCATCCCAACCGTCCAACCAGCCAAACACCACTATCTTATCTCTTTAATCAAACATCTTTCCATCCATCCTCCACTTTTTTTATTGTATTTTATTATTATTATTATTATTATTATTATTATTATTATTATTTTGTAATACACATGCCAGTATATTTTTATTTATTTATTTACTTTTAATGACAGAAATATTTATTGATATGTTAACGAATAAACTAAGTTTTTTTTTATTTATTTATTTATTTATTTTTTATTCTATATTAATAGTATCCTTAATAAATTTATTAATATTTTTGTTTTTGTATTTTGCTGAGCGTAAATTATTTATTCGAAAAAAGTAATTCAATATAATATTTCTATATACAGAAAGATAAAGACGTGAATTAAAATGAGTAAACATATTTACCTTAAAGACAAAATCTTGTCTTTGATCATAGATATCAGTACAAATTTTATTATCATTAAATTGAATTTTAAGGTCTAGAAAGTTGATTAACTTGTTTTTATTTTTAGTTAAAATTAAATTTGCCTGAGAAACAATTCATTTCAGATTTTCAAATATTTATTGCTTTATATAAGGCTTCGCTTTCATATGTAATAATTTATTGATTAAAGCTTGAGAAGTGCGATTCAATTGATGTTTCTTTTAACTATTCTTAGATACATATATTTTGAATCTTATGACTAAATTTGGCATTTGATCATATCTTTCTCTTATATTCTACAATTATGCTGCAGTAAATAAATATATATACCATTTCACCGTGTGCGCGTGTAAAGAACGTACGAAAAATCCTTGTTCAGGCAACAAATTCTATAAATTCAATCATTTTAATTATTTAAATTTATTTATTTATATAATTTACAAACATATATTAATGCCAGTTTATTTGAGACTTAAAATTATTAACAGTAGGTTTGTTTACTACAAATTATTCCATATAGCGAAAGAAATTATTTAATTTAGCATCATTTCGTAGAGCAAAAGATGAACTCTTATTGATCTATAAATTTCCACTAACGTTTCATCGCGAGAAATATTAACTTATATTAATAATTAAAAAAAAAAAAAAAAAAAAGATAAAAGAAAAATCGAACTAGAGTCCTGCGCGGGTCGGGTTTACCCGACCCGAACCCGACAGATGGATTTTAAATCAACCAGACCCGAACCCGACAGATGGATTTTAAATCAACCAGACCCGAACCCGACAAAAAAAATTTCATCAACCCGAAAACCGACCCGAAACCACAACAGAGATTTTTTTGCGACCCGAACCAGACCCGAAACCCGAAAAATAAATCAACATTACTTATTCATCTAAAAATCATGCAAAAAGAGGTAAAATGATATAACATGATATAAAATAAAGTAAATTTTCATTGTCACACAGATGGTAATTAAAAAAAAAAAAAAAAAAAAAAAAAAAAAAAACTAGTATGTTGTGGCCACCGCAAGACATTCTTCTATATTTTTCTGTCAAATTCACTAAGTGCGAATTATTTATAAAAACTATTATTAAAAAGTTTAACGTGATGAATGCAAATAATTTTCATCTTAGGGAAATCTAACACTAAATATCCAAAGAGAGACAGTTTTATCGTCTATAAATAACTTCTTAAACAATGCGTTTTTTATAATGGTTATGTCACATATCATGGTTCGTACAGTTATATGGCATAGAAGTTGAGATATAGCCATCCTGTTATCGATGAAATTTGCAGTATAACAACGCCACCTATTGGCCGACAAGCATTCCAACTGAGTCAGCATAATGTCTCATGATCTCGCCTTCTCACATATTAAGTTTTCTTTGATGATACACAATAGAATATGAGATATAGCTTTCCTTGTAATTGTGGAAATCACTGTATAGCAGCGCCATCTGTTGAGCGGTTTACACCAAAAGTTGACAGGCGCTAATATGTGTTAAATGACACCTACATACAAATTTATATAAAATTCTGTGCAGTAGTTCTTGAGATATAGACTTTCCTTAAACTGCAAAAATCGCTGTGTAGCAGCGCCACCTGTTGGCTGATAGGCATTCAAATTTAATCAGCATAATATCTCATACTGGTCTTCTCACATATCAAGTTTTGTTGGATTATACGCAACAGAACCTGAGATATAGACTCCCCTGAAATAGCAGAAATCGCTGTATAGAAGTGCCACCCGTCGAGCGGTTGACACCAAATGTTGACAGAATCTAATATTTTCTTCTACTGAATATAGAAGAAAATAAAATAAAAACTTGTAAACTGCGAAATCTTTTCTATTTCCAGAATGTAAATGCAATGTTATACTGTATTTGTATTTCTTTATATTTATATACTAACAACAGTCGAGAAAGATTAAAATACTTTTCTAATTTTCATACAATTTCTACAAAAGATACATATTAGCTCCGTTGAAGAAAAAAAACAGATCCAGATACAAATACGGATCTATTTTTCTGGCGGATATCCGCGGATACGAATAGGGAGATCCGGTACATGTCTGCCCACCAGCGGCCGAGCTGTTCTGCGCTCGATGCTGGTAGATAGGAGATGTCGGGTTCGATCCCAGGTCGCTCTCATTTCCGTGCTTTCCTCCGAAACACGCGTAAATACGGGCTAGGACCCCTTAGAAAGACTCAAACGGAGGGCATTCCCCCTATAGGCCTAGGACACATCTGGAGTCAATCGGCCTTAAATCCTCCAAGGAAACAACCAACCGATACATGTCTAGTATGTGCAGAATGTTTAAATTAGTTACATAGTTGTAAACATGCCTATAAATTTATGTTTATAATTGTAAAAAATATTTTGAAAGGTGTTCTCAAGTCGACCCGACTTGTTGAAAACCAAACCCGACCCTCAAGAAAAAAAATTCAGTCAACCCGACCGGAACCCGACCCGCGCGAAAAAAAGTTCAGTCAACCCGACCCGAACCCGACCCGCAAGATAAAAAATTCTGTCAACCCGACCCGATGCAGGACTCAAAATCGAACTTTGAAAACACTTTAAATTACAAAAAAATGCTGAGTAATTATTGTTCCAGGTTGCGTTTATGCTTTTTTTCTGTACTCATGCTTATTTTGTTTGCCTGATGAAGAGTCTTCGTTTTATTTCGACTCGAAAAAATAGCGATATTTTTGTAAATTATAGTTTTTTTTTTTTTTTTTTTTTTTTTTTTTTAATTTATAGAGTAAGAGAAAATTGCACAAAATTTGATACCTGAAAAGGCCATAATGAAATGCTATGCTGATTCAGTTCGGATGTTTATCGCCCGAACACGAATCTGTTATGCTACACTTTCTCGCTCGACGGGACAGCAAAATCTGAGATTCTGTAACGTATAAATGCATCAAACTTTATGTGAAAAATGGCTATTATGGAAAAAAAAAAAAAAAAAAAAAAATGTGTTTAAATTTTAATTGTGTTTTAATTTTAAAAAAAGTGTTTTAATTTTGATGTTTCTTGGCCGTCATGTCCGGTTGCTATTAATCAGCTCCAGCGATTTTCCATTTAGCATTTGTCTTAGCACTTGTTTGTTAAAATTGTACTAAACTGCATATGTAATATATGTACTGTGAGAAATTAGGATAAATATTTATTCATGTTAATTGGTGGACGGCGCTATCATGCAGAGTGAAATAGAAGAAAGTTTTGCGATGACCAGAGTATACTAAATTTTTACTATAATTTCTATTTATTTTTTTTCTTTAAGTTATATGTGTTGTTTATTTCCCCACATTACTTCATTTAATGCATATAAAAGTTACTTTGGTTTATTTAAAATATATGTATACAAATAGACAAAGAATATTTTAAACAAATGCATTTTTGAGCTAATTTCAAAGCAATAATATATAAATATGTGACTGAACAAATACGTTTCTACTTATGTAATTATTTTATTAATTTTTCACCATTCAGGGTAATGATTCTAATCCCCCCCCCCCCCAATAAAAAAATTATCCTGCACAAAGGAACGTACATGTTGGACATATATTTCTAATTCTTTCCCACTTCAAAATAATTGCTGAAAGTTAGTTACAAAAAATAAAATAAAAGACTATCTATCTGAAATTTCACACAATGTTTCTTTTTACAAATATTTTCCAATAAGAACTCTGAATTCGTTTTGAAGCTTATTTCATTTTAAAATTTTTTGCTTCTGGCTTTAGCTTTTCATTTCTAATGTATCGGTGTTGGGAATTAAGAACAATTGACCACGCTAGGGTCGTAGACTTTGCGGACCCAGTGACGTCAAGCAGCTTCAAAAGCAGAGCCTCTCGGTTAATAGTGCGGCATGATTTCTCTGAAAATCACTTTGTATGTTTCCCTTGCTTTTCAAAAGGATGGGAAACTGATCATTCTTGTAATTGCCTTGGGCGATCCGACGATGTCCCCTGTCTTTCATCTCTCTATTCTAAAAATAAGTCACTGCCATTGCCGTGCTTCCAGCTTTATCGTGTTTTTTTTTTTTTTTTGTTCTTTCTTGGCTTATACTGCAAAAACTACTTTACATAAAAACACGGAATTTTGCTGTCTTGTACAGTAATGTGCAATAAACATGCTACAACAAATCATTTGTAAATCAAAGCTTGAATGTCTTGAAGTATCGTTGCTGATGCTATTACTGATATTATTAACACGGACATAATACTTGCTAATAAATATGGCAAATGAAATGGAATTCAGGAAGTTTAATATTATCTTACGATGTCGAATATGCATATACGCGTACTTTTTAGGGATCCCGAAAAAAAGGGCACCGGAAAAAAGGGCACGGAAAAAAGGGCACCGGAAAAAAGGGCACTCGGAAAAAAGGGCACTGGAAAAAAGGGCACTGGAAAAAAGGGCACCCGGAAAAAAGGGCACCGGAAAAAAAGGCACTTTTTCAATTCGCAAATCGCAAAATAATAAATATCAAATAATGAAGTATAAAAATGGCTTTCGAATTACACATTTAGAAATTTCAATTGATTTGGTACAACATTAATTTAGTATATACCTCGGGGAAGATGGGGGGTGGGGGAGGGGGGAGGGGGGGCAGGAGCAGATCGAAAGAAAACAATTGTTTTTACATAAAATCTTACCGATTTTAATGAAAATTTGTATAATCACGTACAATTTGTGAAAAAATTACTGTAAGTGTCAGGCAAACTTTAGGGGAGGGGGGTTAAAGAAGGGGGTGCAGAGGAAAATAAAATTATCTTTTATATCACAGTTTTATCTACTTTAATGATATATTCTATAACTATCACTAACTTTTTATGAAGATCACAGTGAGTGTATTATATACCTGGGGGGGGGAGCAAGGGGGGCAGATAAAAATAAAATATATTCTTCTTTAAATTATTCTATTATTGATTAATTTTTTTTTGTATAATCACGTATAATTTATTAAAAATTTACAGTAAGTGTCAGACATACTTAGTGTGTGTGTGTGTGGGGGGGGGGTTAAAAAAGGGGGGGGGGAGGAAAAATTAAGTGATTCTTTATATCACCATTTTAGCGATTTTAATGATATATTCTATAACTACCACTTAATTTTCATGAAGATTACAATGAGTGCATTATATACCTGGGGGGAGGCAAGGGGGGGACCGATGGAAATAAATATATTCTTCTTTAAACTACACTATTATCGATTTAAACAAAAACTTTGTATAATAGAATACAATTTGTGAAAAAAATCACAGTAAGGTCAGACATACTTGAGGGGGGGGGGGGCAGAGGAAAATAAAATATTCTTTTATATCACCATTTTACCGATTTTAATGACATATTCTATAACTATCACTTACTTTTATGAAGATCAAAATGAGGGTATTATACATTTGGTGGGGGGGGGGGCAAGGGGGACGCAGATAGAAATAAAATATATTATTCTTTAAACTACCGCATTGTCGATTTAAAAAAACTTTGTATCTACGCAATTTTCTGCTTATGAAAAATTACAGTGAGTGTACACATGTCTGGACGATTTGCTAAGAGGGGGGCAGACTGAAGAAAATGTTTGTTTTTATATAACCATGCTATCTAATTATATAAAACTTTGTACCACTATCACTTTCATTTTATTAAAATTATAGTGAAAGTTAACTAAAGTTGATAAGGGGGGGGGGGTAGGGGGGACAGATGGAAAATAAAATAATCTTTTTAAACAACACTTATTATCGTTTGTTTTATTGTTTTATTTGCATTTTGTGTAAGTATCAATTACTATTAATGAAAAATTATACTGAGGTATGCAAAAATTCAATGTATGATTTAAATCTGTAAAAAAATTATTCAAAAATGAATTTTCTACTTTTAATCTGTCTCTTTTGTCCTTCCCCCGATGTAGATAAAAGACACTTACACTCTCGTTGATGTTTAGCATGAGTTTTACAAGGAGAAATTTAAAAAAGTGCCCTTTTTTCCGCAATCCAAAAATTCAATACATTGGTAATATCAGGCATTAATTAAAAGTTAATATTAAACATTGGTAAAAGATTATTCTAAAACAGAATATTTTTCTTTGATCTGTCTCTCCCCCTCCCCTCGTAGAAACAAAATATTTTTGCTATCGTCCACGTTTAACAAGTATTTTACAAGTAACAATTAAGAAAAGTGCCCTTTTTTCCGGTGCTTTTTTTTCCGGATTGCGGAAAAAAGGGCACTTTTTAAATTTCTCCTTGTAAAACTCATGCTAATCATCAACGAAAGCGTAAGTTTTTTATTTCTACGTGAGGGGGGGGGGGTGGACAAAAGAGATAGAGTAAAAGAAGAAATTTCATTTTTGAGCAACTTTTTTACAGATTTAAATCATTGAATTTTTGAATACCTCCCTATAAATTTCCATTAATACTAACTGATATTTACACAAAATGTAAATAAAACAATAAAGCAAACGGTAATAAGTGTTTTTCAAAAAGATTATTTTATTTTTCATTTGCCCCCACTACCCCCCTCCCCCCTTATCAATTATAGGTAACTTTCACCATAATTTTAATAAAATGCAAGTGATACTCGTACAAAGTTTAATATAAATATGTAGCATGGTGATATAAAAACAAACATTTTCTTCACTCTGCCCCCCCCCCCCACAGCAATTCGTCCAGATATGTGTAGACTCACTGTAATTTTTCATAAGCAGGAAGTTTTATATATACAAAGTTTTTATTTTTAATCGATTATACGGTAGTTTAAAGAATAATATATTTTACTTTTATCTGCCCCCCCCCCCCCAGATGTGTAATACACTCATTGTGATCTTCATAAAAAGTAAGTGATAGTTATAGAATATATCATTAAATCGATAAAATGGTGATATAAAAAATAATTTTACTTTCCTCTGCCCCCCTCCCCCTTTAAACCCCCCCCCCCCCGAAGTACGTCTGACACTTAGAGTGATTTTTTCACAAATTGTATGTTATTATACAAAGTTTTTGTTTAAATCTATAATTGGGTAGTTTAAAGGAAAATATATTTTATTTCCATCTAACACTCTTGCCCCCCCCCCCAAGTATATAATAGACTCATTGTAATCTTAATAAAAATTAAGTGGTAATTATAGAATATATTATTAAAATCGCTAAAATGGTAATGTAAAAATTCAATTTATTTTCCTCTGCCCCCTTCCTAACCCCCCCCCCCCTCCAAGTATGTTTGACATTTATTGTAATTTTTTCATAAATTATGCGTGATTATACAAATTTTTTTTAAATCGATAATTGGATAGTTTAAAGAAGAATATATTTTATTTTTATCTGCTCCCCCTTGCCCCCCCCTCCCAGATATATAAATCACTCACTGTTATCTTCATAAAAATTAAGTGATATTCATAAAATGTATCATTATTCGGTAAAATGGTGATGACAAGTTGTACGTGATTATACAAAGTTTGATTAAAATCGGTAAGAGTTATTGTAAAAACAATTATTTTCCTTCGATCTGCTCCTGCCCCCCTCCCCCCTCTTCCCCGAGATATATATTAAATGAATGTTGTACCAAATCAATTGAAATTTCTAAAAATGTAGTTTGAAAGTCATTTTTTAAATTTATTATTTGATATTTATTATTTTGCGATTTGCGAATTGGAAAAGTGCCCTTTTTTCCGGTGCCCTTTTTTCCGGTGCCCTTTTTTCCGGGTGCCCTTTTTTCCGGTGCCCTTTCTTCCGTGCCCTTTTTTCCGGGATCCACTTTTTAATCATTAAAAAATACAGTAATTATATCCAAATAGAAACTACAGTTGCGATAAGAAATAATTATGTGTATTCAGTGTACATTTTTATATGGCTATTTTTATTTTTGAATATCTAAAGTAGGGAGTGAATATTTTAGGAGTCTGGTTATTGAAGAAAGTCGAGGATAAAGCTACCGGAGGGGTTAGTGAGTGAAGACAGCAGGGGTCAGAGCCCCATAGTACAGCAATATGAATGTACCAGCGGATTAAATTTGATATATATATTTTTTTTTAATCGACTGCAATTTATTGTTATCTTTGTAAATATTCAAATAAAATAAAATTAATTAATTAATTGCAAACAAATTGCATAAAATTTCTTTTGTGATGCTCTGTAAGAGAATAATTTGTGCTACACATATCGCTTTTTGCTGTAAATATCGTTTACGCGATCATTTAACCATAATTATATTTTATTGACCAGTGTATTACCAAAATTTTGTGCAAATAAAGATATTTTCTTAATTACTTTCGACCAGTGTTGAAACAAAGCGTTTATGATTGTAGTTTGTTTAACTGCCTGCTCGTCCAAGCTGCACTTTACTTAAATATAAATTGGTTTTTAAGAAATTGAAGATGTTATTAACGTATAAAGTAATGTTTCCTATTGAAAGTGATGTCTGCATCTGCATCAAATATTAATCATTTACAGGGCCTACCAAAGAATTTGGATACATTACAGCTTATGTGTGTCAACTATTTGAAGCAGCACCATTATTGGCTGAGAGTTTCTTATCTAAGTGTTGCTAGACGGGAAATGCCAGGTTTGAATCCAGGTCGCTATCGTCCTTCGAGCCTTTCTAATTTTTCCGTAATTTTCACTGACTATCGCGAGCTAACATGGGGTAATATCCTTATGGGAGATCCTTGCGGAGGGTTTTTCGCCCTGGGCAAATTTTTGGAGTAGACAACCGACCATAATCATCATTATACATTTAAACTTTTCTTTCTTTATTTTAGTACACAGAGAAACAAAGTAAAATTACAAAAGTACGTCATGCTGTTTCAGTTAAAACAAGATTTCTGTAGGTTACTTATTTACGACAACTTGAACGACAATAATTATTTTGTGCTTCAACCTTATTTCATATCTAAATACAAAAAGAGAACTAAATGCACTTGGAAATGGAAAATGTTTATAATTTACTGAAACCATTTTTTTTTTCTTTTTTTTTTCCATGACTTATTTAGATTCACATTTTTTTACATTTTGACAAAATTAAAATAAAAAAGAAACCACCCTTCTAAAAAGAAAAGAAGAAGGGGATATTTGATGGAGAAAATTCTTGCAAAATAAAATGTAATTGCCCCCTCTCCTCCACTAAACAAAATTAATAATAATAATAATAATAATAATAATAATAAATAAAATATTTGTTCACTCTGCGTCTATGATCAGTTATATAGTAAGCAGTAGTCAGTTGAAATAAGGGAAAATATAAAATAATCTGCTCTCGTAGAAAGTGAACTCTAGAAGAAATATATAATTATACATGGCCTTTAATAGAGGCGTATTGGTATTAAAATCAATGAGCAAAATGTGGTACCGAGAGCTACACACTATAAATATAAATGTAGGCAGCCCTTGAATCCTACGTGCCAATTTTAGCACCTTTCGGCTACCGTAGAATTTTAATAGACATTTTCATTTTATTTAAACAGTGAAACTCTTAAGGAAATATGTAAAAAATAGTTCTATTTTCCTGTAGCCAAAAGTGCTACATTTGGCATCTATATACAAAGGTGGGCTTTAAGACCCTTTAAGTAAAATCTCAGCTATTATAGTGTCCTACAAAGCATATTCCGTGTGTTTACGTGATAAAGAAAAAGAGAGAGAGAGAGAGAGCAAGATTAATTATTATTTAACATAATACACTATACAAATCACCAGACCCTTTCGCATTCAGATGTTTTGCCAAATATTGCATGAAGTACACAATTATCTTTAAACTCTAACAGTATAAAAGCATGTTACCTTATATATATTATACCTTATATTTATATATATTTCAATGAAAGTTTTATCTCGAAGGCAAAATGAGGACCTGAAAAATACACACACACAAAATAGTAATAATAATGATGATGATGATAATAATAATAATAATAATAATAATAATAAAGCATTTAGGATGACTTTGTAAAAAATTATTTCTTGAAATGCGTTCTGGATGTAGCATGTAATTATGAGAATTCTTCCAACTCTCTGTATTCATTTGTATAAAACTAGCACATACACTCAAGGTAATATAAAGATTTCTTTAAAAAATTGAAAAGTTTATTATTATTATTATTATTATTATTATTATTATAACTTGTAGTGTTTTCAAACTATTGCAATGATATTTTATTTATTTATTTAAAAAACTTTACATACTATACAATAGAGACATGCGATTAGAATATAAAAATATTAAATATATGATAAAATATGAGTACACTAACCGCCACTTAATAAATTCACTGGTTAATAAAATCAACCGCTTAATTTGATCAAATTGCCGGGACCGAAATCAAATCAATGCAAACCAATTTTAAAACTGCCGCTTAATAAAATCAGCATCTCCGGTTATTAAACTGAAAAAAAAAAAAAAAAAAAAAAAAAAAAAAACTCTTCTGCAGAAAAAAAATGTAATTTATGCACGCTAAACAAATTTTTATTTACACTGTGACTTTTTATTTCTGAAATAAAATCGAAAATAAAATATAGGAAACCCTCTGTTTTCTCTCTTTGTCGAAAATTTTACATTTACAACATTAAATTTTACATTTACAGTAATTAAACACACCCCATCACCTGTCTTAGTAACAATTTCAAGGAATGTATTCTTCAAAGCGCGGTAATAGATCACATTTTGATTTGATTAGGCGATTTTTTTTATAGTTTAATTAATAAAAGACAATTTCTAGTTCTTATTCTGATATAACTAAGAAAGAAGAAGCTTAAACTAAATTTTAATTCTTCCCAAGGAAAAGAATAAAAAATCTATAAAGCGTTTACCCACATTTTTATTTTCATGCAATGAATGGTAATATAATACTCGCAAATTGTAAATAAATATTAATAAAATCCCCTATAATTTTCCTTCTTTGCCTCCTCGACTCACTTTTCTTACTAACCCCTGCGGGGCTCTGAGCGCTTATTCGTTGCTTTGCCTTTCACTAAATGGGATTAATAAAATATTATAGAAATCCCATATTTAACGTCAAATTAAAATACTTAATATTTAATACCACATTTATTTAATCATTTTATTTTATTTTATTACTTTCTTCTATATTCAATAGAAGAAAATATTGGATTCGTAAAAATTTTCTATCTCGGGTTTTTGATGGATTTACACGTTTTGAGAGCTGTAGAACACGATTTGACCATTTTTAGAAAATGTCTGTCTGTCTGTGTGTGACAAAGTTTTATGGAAACTGTATCTCAGGAACTACTGCACAGAATTTCGTACAAATCGGTAAGTAGTTACACATAGACATAAATTAGTGTTTACCAACTTTTGGTAAAAATTGCCTTACAGGTTGCGTTGCCATCCCGCTTTTTCTAAATTTTTAACATGGTGGTATAGGAAAAAATTTTGTATAAATGTGCATAAAGAGAATTATTTTTTAATAATCATTATGAAATTTAAAAGAATTATTTGTAATATAGTCAACTGGGAAAAAAAAAAATTGTGTATTTAGGAGCTTAGTCATTTTTTTTTTTTTTTAATGTAATATTGAGAATAAAATTGACTTTTTTTGGATATTTAGTGTTATACTACCTCTCTAATATGAAGATCGTCTGCATTACCATGGAAAATATTTTTTTTAAATAATGATTTTAATAAGTTATTTTTACTGAGTGAATTTGTATAGGAAAATATAGAAGAAAGTCATGTGGTGGCCACAACATACTAGTTTTTTTTTTTTACCTTTGTTTGTTCTTGTTGTTGAAATATTGCGCTTTAAATCAACTCTTTTTTTTTTCTTTAATAAAATAAAATTCGCAATATCATAGACCATATTGCATTACAGCGTTAGTATATGACCCCCTTTGTGATTTTTAAATTCCTGTCAGTATTTGGCGATGAATTTTTTATTTATAATTGCTTTTGTTTTCGTTTTTTTAATCGAGTAACACTTTTTTATCGACAGTCTATAATTTTTATTATTGAATTTTTTTAGTTAAGGCTTAGTCACAACTGTAATAATGCATTTAGAAAAAAAAAAAAAAAAAAACTCGCCATTTGAAACAAATAAAATAAGAATACAAGATAAATTAAAATAATACATGTAGCTCTATGTAAAGTCCGATTTAGCTGTTTTCTTTAAAAGGTATAATTGTTTGCCGAAACAATGAATGGGATGTGAAAGAAAACTTTATTTAAGAAATGTCTATTGTAGATTGTAGGAAAGGCACAATAAGAGGACATAGGGAATGCATAAAAATTTTTCTATAGATTTACACGACTTGACATATCTAGATTTAATCATTTTAAGAAAATGTCTCTGTGTGTGTTAGAGACAACAATTTTGTGCCAACTGTATAACAAGAACTACTGCACAGAATATCATACAAATTGATATTCTGTGAGGACTTACTTGGATTTACTTGGAGATTGGACTTACTGAGGATTGGACTTACTGAGACTTACTTGGACTTACTGAGGATTTACTTGGAGGCCAAAGCGTAGCCTTGCTTTTGCCTCCAAGGCAGTTGCACGTATTTGCACCTGATGAAGAAAGGCTACGCCCTTTCGAAACCGGTTGTGCTGATTTTAAATTTATGGTGTGTGAAGAAGTTTTAATTTCTTTCTATTGTCTGTACGCCAGTTTTTGAATTTATTTTTGGCAATTTTGTAATAACTTAGCAAGTCATACCAGGGTTGCCAAATTTGGCCTTTTTTTTTTCAGTGGTCACCAATAATTTTGAGAAGTGACATTTGATATACATAATACACTATCAATCTTCGAAGTGATTAGTCAAACGTTACAAATAAAAATTACTGATGACTATTGATTAAAAAAAAAGGCCAAATTTGGCAACCCTGAGTCATACCCGTTCTTTGCAATTCTTTTGAAATCTAAAGAAAACAACTTCAATTTATATTAAAAATAATAATAAAGTAAAATAAATGCCGGATAACCTAAATTATCAACATCTTTGAATAGCAAATATTTCTATGAGATATATTTGAATATCCAGTAACTTTTATTTTCTGAAAAACAGGCACCCTTACAAAGGAAACGAAACGATTTCTGTGTTTACAAACAGAGATGAGTCTCTATATTTTTTCTTCATCTATATCTATATTCTGCATCTATATCTATACATACAGTTTGAAATTTTGAGGATTTCAGTGGTAATATTAAACCATTTGGAGGATTATGTATTTTCTCCAAATTATAATGCATACTAGGTACCGTTTTACATTTAGTTTTATTTCAAAAAAAAAAAAAAAACAGCTTTCTTTCTTTCTTTCTTTCTATCTTTCTATCTTTTTTTTTTCTTTTTTTTTTCGTTCTTCAAATAGAGATTATTAAGTAAATTTTGAAATCACCTATTAATGTCAGTTTACAAATTATTTCTGATGTCAAACTAATATAAATATAGATCAGTGGTTTGATAACGAAAGCATCATCCAAATTTTATCATTATATGGTATTGTATTTTATTTTATTTTTTACGAATTATGCACATATTAAAATAATAATAATAACAGTGGTCAAAGCAATCAAATAGAAAAATATAGGAAGGTTTTCAAGCAAATACAGGAACATAATTTCAAGAGAAGATTGAGATAGCCAGTATAAACGAACTTTCTCTAACATTATTTTATAATCTTGCTATCATAAACGACTTTCTAAATAATCCATGCTAATTTAATCTCATCTAATTTGGCACATAAAATAAATAAATAGATTTGTTATTGTTTACTTTTTACATATTTAGAAAATAATACATTTTCAAATTTACAATCTCTTGCTTGTTTGGCTTACGTACCAGTTTGCATCATTTAACATAAGTTCACATATTTTTAAAATAATGACACCTTTTTACTTTCTTCTGTATTCAATAGAAGAAATTATTGGATTCGTAAACATTTTTTTACCTCTGGTATTCAATGAATTTAGATGTTTTGAGAGGTCTAGAATGCAATTTGACTACTTTTAGAAAATGTGTGTGTGACAAAATTGTGTGACCACTGTATCTCAGGAACTATTGCACAGAATTTCATAAAATTTGATATGTAGTTGCATCTTGACATAACTTAGTGCTTATCAACTTTTGGTGAAAATTGTCCAACAGATTGCGTTGCTATCACGCTATTTAAAAATTTTTAACATGAAGGTATAGGACAAAATTTCCTATAAATGCGCATAAAGAGAATTAATTTTTTTTTAATCATTAAGAAATTAAAAAGAATTATTTATAATAGCAATAGTCAACTTGGATTTTCATTTTTTTTTTTTTTTTAATGTAGGTACATCGCTTTTCTCCCGAGGGAAAGGGGGCGGGGGAAACTTTCAATAGAGCTGCGTCAATACCTTTAAAACGAATAATTAGATCATCGATCTGTGATAATTTAAAATAAAGTTGTCGAATTTTCTTTCTTTTTCTTTTTTCTTTTTTTTTTTTGTTTTTACAATAAATAAATAAATAAGTAAAAATAAAATAAATAAAAACAGACTACCCCCCCCCCTCCACACACATACACACACCACCACCTATTTTTTTTTTTTTTTTTTAGGTGTGATATCGAAAATCAAATCGACCTTCTTTGGTATTTAATGTTATACTTTTTTACAATGAAAATCGTCTTCATTCACCATGGAAGATAACTTAAATAAATAACGATTTTAACAAATAATTTGTATTGAGTCAAAGGAAAATATAGAAGAAAGTGATATGGAGGCCACAACATACTAGCTTACATCATAATTTTAAAAAATTCAAAAGGAAAAAAAATAATAATATTCAATAAACCCTTCAATTTAGCTACATATAATTGGTTAAAAATGGTTTAAGGTAATGAATTGTGTCCAATAAATACAAAAATATAGTACATAAGCGAAAATATTAAAATGGTAATGGCATTAAGAATTCTTTTAATGGTTGTTTGAAAAAAAAAAAAAAAATGTTTCTAATGGTATTTTTAAGCTGTACAGTTAGTTACAATGTTTACACTAGGACATATTTTTATTTTATTCAACTGAAGCCGTGGGTAAAATTTTGCCTTATTTTTCTGTCATATCTTCTGTTAAATTATCCTTTTTAAAAAATCTTTTATGCGTTACATACCATTGATAAGGTTTTATTAATCAATAAATTGTTGAAGCTATAAAGTCAGTTTCAAGTCCAGTGGATCATTCTGAAATTGTTTATGAAATTAAGTCAATTTTTATAATGAAAATACTATATTAAATTAATTTTGTAATGAATGCATACATGCATTATTTTTATGGAAATATTTATAAATTTAAGAAAAATGACTGATAGTGTAGGTGGATATTATGCATTTATACATGAACGTTAAACCACAAACAAATAACAATTATTAAAAAAAAAAAAAAAAAAAAAAAAAAAAAAAATCAACAACTCTGTTATTTGAACATTATGATCAAATAATTTATATACGACAAAATCTTTGAGAAATCTTGGTATATATATATTAATAAAACAATCTAATTGTTTTAAAACTTTATTTTATTTTAGTTTTGTATTTTTTAAATTTAAATTTTTAAAATTAGTTTTCATTATCTTGTTATATTCTTAAAATTATAATGTGCGCAATATTATTTACAGATCACAAATTACGCAATATATGATTTCCAATTTCAGTGGCTAGCAAACTCAAAGAAGATTCTGTTTAGATTTAGTATACTGTTAAAAAGTCCCTTGCTTTATCTGACCGATGAAGCCCGTGTCACCAGATAAACAATCTATCAACCTCACCCTTCTCTCTCCCCCACAGGTTTTCTCTTCTCTGGCAATTGCACTTGCAAAAGAAAAAATGCTGTTCCTCCTTCAACTATTATCAAGTTCTAGAAAACCACTAATTATCAAGATATCCGTTTCACCTCAGCTACTAGGGGGGTTTTCGGTTTTTCTGTAATTGTATGCCTTTTTCAAACATTTCCATTTGCAAAACTTTCCAACACCGTATATAAAAAAGATTTGAATTTAAATCCAAAGACAAGAAGTTCTTCTCTTTTTACTGTTACTAAAAATTAAATGTAGTGTGATCAGCTACTCCGTATATAAAGTGATTAAAATGTGTAAACTGAAACTAAATTTCAATGTTATGGAAAATACATGCAATTCATGTAAAAACAAATTTAATTTATTCATTATAAAATCGTAATAAATAAATCTTGTTCCTTTATTTTTTCTCAATTAATTTAAAATAGTTAAAATTTAAGAAATATATGTATGCGATTTATTTCCTTTCCAGTGATTAAAATTTCACCTATACTTGTAAAAAGAATAAATTTATGTAACTTAGAAAGAAATTATTTTAAATTTAATAATATACTTAAATATAGCATTTGTTGTAGATATGGGGAAAAAAAAAACTACACAATAATTACACAAAGCACATGAAAAAAAGCATTCTGAGGTAGAAAATAGAAAACGCACATAAAAACTAAAATGTTGTTGGTCACCACAATATTTTCTTCTATATTTTCTCATACAAATTCACTCAGTACGAATAATTTATTAAAACTATTATTAATTAAAATTATCTACCATGATGTATGAAGATGATTTTCATCTTAAAGAAAACTAACACTAACAATTCAAAGAAAGAATAAAATTCAAAAAATTTTATTTCCTATAAATAACATCTAAAAGAAAAAAAAAAAAAGGTGTTTTAATAATAATTAGCTCACATATGAAGTTTCTTACGAATATTTGCCATAGAAGTTGAAATATAGCCTTTCCGGTATCGGGAAAACTTGCTTTATAGTAGCGTCACCTATTGGTTGGCATGCATCTAAATTGAATCAGCATAATATCTCACAATGACCTCCTCGCATATCATGTTTCGTTTGATTATACACAATAGATCCTGAGATATAGCCTTGTCTTAAATTGCGAAAATCGCTGTATAGCAGCGCCCCTTGCTGAGTGATGGTCCCCAAAAATTTATAGGTACTAATTTAAGTCAAGATGCATATACATATAAATTTTTATGCAATTCTGCGTAGTAGTTCCTGATACATAGCTTTTCCTTAAATTTTGGAAATCGCTGTATAGCAGCGCAATGTGTTGAGCAACTGTCACCAAAAGTTGATGGACACTAATTTATGTCTAGGTATATCTATATATGAATTTATCATGTACAATGGTTACTGATACACAGTAGGCAAACAATTTTTGTCACACATATAGGCAGACAGACATGTTCTAAATATTATCAACCCGTGGTCTGGACCTCTCAAAACGTGTAAACCCATTGAAAACCGGAAGTCTAAAATATTTACAAATCCAATGCTTTCTTCTGTTGAATATAGGAGAATGTAAAAATAGAACTGCATTAACTCTAGATTAACATATATCATAATAAATTAATGACCAAGGACACGAACAATCTAAATGCATTGGTTACAAGGTTATTTGTAGGGCACTGAAGTCTTGCGTTCGAGTTCCCAATTCCCAATTTATTTTCGCCGCTAAAGAGCTATCTTAACATCACTAAATTCTTAATTTCATTTTATACAATGATTATGCTTAGTCGTGTATGGTGTATACGAAATGTTGTATGTTTATAATAAATTATTTATTCCTACTTTAACCAACAAGGGGCGCTTTCAAGCATTTTAAAATATCATTAAAATCATTCACTCACTTAAACGCACAATATATCCTGATCTTATACAAATCCTTTTATTACAAGACATTTTAGCCGCTAGGGGCGCTGTAAGCTATTTAAAATCATTTATCATAATTTCACTTTGTACAATGATTTCCTTTACGAAATATTCTTTATTCATAATACAATACAAATTTCTTGTTTGACCATCAGGGGCGCTGTGAAACACTTTAAAATGTCCTTAAAATCATTCACTCACTTAAACACACAATATATCATAATCTCGCACAAATCTTTTTGTTTGAACATATTTAATAAAGATTTTGC
Source organism: Salticus scenicus (assembly GCA_963930645.1). Taxonomy (NCBI): domain Eukaryota; kingdom Metazoa; phylum Arthropoda; class Arachnida; order Araneae; family Salticidae; genus Salticus; species Salticus scenicus. Next base: position 106,777,888 of record OZ005654.1, on the reverse strand, counting down.
CGATAAGGGGCACTGTAAGCTATTCTAACATAATTGAAATTCTAATTTCACTTCATACAATGATTACACATAATCATGTATACGAAATAATATTTATTCAGAAAGGTTTATAAGTTCCAATTTTGACCACCAGGGGTCACTGTGAAACACTTTAAAATATTATTGAAATCATTCATTCACTGGAACATAGGATGTATTTCAATTTTTCCTTAGGCGAGTCGACTAAAGAATTTCCGAAATTTAATCATTCTGCACAAAAAAATATAGTTGAATTCCCAAGATATGTGTTTAAAACACAGGAGTACATATCTGGACATTAAAATGAATATACATATTTTTATTTATGGTATCTGCAGCACAACATAAATACATATATAATTTTTATGTAGCACAGTGGCTTTCGAGTGAAAATAAAAGTGCCCTCAGAATTCTCTGTCCACCGTCCTCTAAGTACATGAACGCTTATTTAACACAATTTTTCAAGCAATTCTCTGAATAAACGAGTAACCACTCAGAAAACCTGAGTTCGAGATTAAGTTACTCGGATTGAGTGTGTAAACTTTCAAAACGAGTAACTCAATCTTCCTCGGAAAGATGGTACTGTGCTGACTCAGTTTTTTTATTTTAAAAAATGCAATTTTTATTTAAATTAATATTTTTTTATGTTTTCGTGTATTTTTCATCTACTTTAACATACAGTATTAATATTTTGATGATAGGAATTAAATTTCTGTGGGTACTCGTTATGCGGTAAAAAGAGTGGTTACTCGCAAGGGCGGGTAAACAAGCATGTGTGTGTGTGTGTGTGTGTGTGTGCGTGTGTGTGTCTCTGTGTGTGTATGTATTACAGCACAAATAAAAATTGTCAACAAAAATATTTGAGGTTTTTTTTTTTTTTTTTTTTCTTTCTTCTTCTTCTTTTTTTTTTTTTTTTTTTTTTAACATTTTATTCTTCAGATAGTATGCAGATGATATAACTACACAAACACATTCTTTTAAATCGACTTTTTTAAAAACCATTTGACCACTTGTTGAGAAAAAAAATTAACTACTCTTCCCATTGAGATGGAAAGATATTTTTTCTACTAAAATCAATATTTTGAAAGGAATTTTATATTCTGTGTAATTCATTAATAATATATAAATTAAAATTCGTTAAAAACTAACAAATCAACTTTCACTAGGTTTCTTCATAACTGAATATCAATTATTACTTTTTTCTCTACAAAAATATTAAATTTATTCTGCTATATTATTAACATGCAGCAAATTTATACGAATCGATATCATCCATGTGGTTACTCTTATACAGATCGTTTTAGATAGTAAACCAAAGATTGCATTCATAGTCATTTAAACTGCTAAATTAAAACTGAAACACAAAGTGCTGTAATACTAACATGAATATTCCTATTATAAAATTTCTAAGTGCAGAGAATTATTCTGGAAAGAGAAGGTAAAACTAAGGAAAATTTTGTCTTTTTTCTCACTCATAAACAAAAAAGTAATTATCTTCGTTTACACTTATGTCTTTCAACATCAACGGGAGTTCTTCCACGCATATGGTCATAATCAATGCTTACACTCATCGAAAATGTAAAAACCTAAAGAAAATTTTCTAAAATAAAAAAGCAAAAACAGTGTAATTTCTCAGCAGAAGCATAAATTAATCAGATTTAAGCACCAATAATTTTAAGGAAAAAGAAATGTGAGTGACAAAAACTGTCGCATGCGGAACATATGACTGATATCAACCTTCTGAACCTTAAATAAACATTTTTACACATTCTTCAGAAAATATTCGTAGATATTATGTTTCAATCCCTTATTCTAATTTCCACACGCTAAAGTATGATTATATCTTCTAAATTAATTGCATAACACTACCGTATTTGAAACAGATCGTATACTTAATTGAGCATAAAGCATTTTTAAATTTGTTATAATGAGTTTGAGTATTTTTTTTTTTTACCAAGCAGTTTTTTTTTTTTTTTTTTTTTAGTGAGACATAAGAAACTGCACTTTTTTTTTCTTTTGTCTAAATTAATTTTTGGAGATTTTTTTTTCCATTTCAGAAATTACTTAACTCTATATTTTTTACTTAATGCTTTTTCCCTTATTTAATTAACTAGTTTTTTTTTTCAGTTAAGTATTTTTACGAGGTGTAATATATATAACAAACTCAATAAGTTCTGTTTAACACATTACTCTTCGGTAAGATCAAATTTACAAAGTAATCGCTTGCGTAATGAAGCATGAGTAATCTATGCTAGAGTATACTTAATTTGACATAGTTTATTTAACACTAATTAACAGCAGCTTTTAACGAAAATTCCCCTATTCGCTCTTGAAGCGGTAAAATAATTCATAAACTATAATAAAAGGCTTACTTTATTAACATAAATCTTTCTTAGCGCAACATTTTTAATATAAAGTATTTAAATAATAAATATCAAAATAAAAGCGTGTTTTAGCATATTAATTTTCTTAGTTTTGTGAAATTATATTTTTTACCTTAAAAATAAACGATATTGTTTTGGTTTTTTTAATACTACTAATAATAATAACAATAACAATAAATATCCTTCGAGAACTGGAGTTATGATTATGTTTCACGAAAGTAAAAAAAAAAAAAAAAAAAAAAAAAAAAAGAAATAATAATAATAATAAAGAAAGTATAACTTTAGCAACGGCTAGCAATAAATTATACAGATATGCGATGATTTTTTTTCTTTAAAATGATGTGTGTTTCGGGTGTATTTTTTGGATGCCGATTAACCCTGCTGCTGTGTTCGGTTCCATTTCGATATAACATCGACATACAGTAAAATTTATATTTTATGTGCAGTCGATAACAAAAGTTTCGGAACACTAGCGAAAATTCCTATGTAAAAAAGTACGCTTCATACTAATTTGTTAACTAAATCCTTATCGAATCATGTTCTTACACTGGCTAAGAACAGGATTCGACAAGGATTTATTTAATAAAACCGTATGAAGTGTGCTTTTTTTACACAGGAATTTTTTCTAGTGTTCGGACACTTTTGTTACCGACTGTGGACTACACTCCGTAAAAACATTATATAAACTGTTAATAAATTTAATTCAAAAATAAGAAATGAAAGTACCGTTATACATTACAATTAAAAACTTTTGGTATCGCTTGATCTCCACTTTATACATGTAAAAATGAATGCCCATTTCGAACATTCGTAATAAACACAGCAGTAGGGTTTAGGAAAATCTATTCAAAGCTATTTAGCCAAAAAATTCCATGACGTAATGTTTTTGTAAAAAAAAAAAAAAAAAAAAAAAAAAGGACTTTTTGAGCCAAAAGCTTCTATTTTTAAACTCACATCTGTGTTATTTCCTGAAAAACTAGTCGGTGACAGTGAAGAACAAGGATACCTATTTCCTCAAGACATCAAAGGAATATAGAGGAGGTATCAGGGAGAAAGGAGCACTGCAAACGCACGCGCACAAAAATAACACATTTAAGAATACATTTTATCCTCAAATTAACAACACTTTTTGGTGTTCTAAGCTAGAACACTTCATAAGAAACATAATTGCAACAGACATAATTGCATAAGAAACATAATTTAGTGTTATGCTTATTTGAAATAAAAATCGCTGGCACTCATCATAGAAAAATAATTTTAGTAAGTGATAATTAAAAAAATATAATTATTCGAATAAAAAATTTGCTCTGCATGAATTTTAATAGTAAAATATAGAAGAAAATTGTGTGATACTAGTTTCTGTTACAACAACATACTAGTTTCATTTTCTCACCTTTAGCAGCCTTCTGAATCTAATCCCCATAATACACACTGCTGAGCAAATTATTAAGAAAACGTCTGGATATTATTTCACGGGATAGGTTATTCTGTTTAATAAGCGTTTCTAAAGTGTTTCAACGTTAAATTTGAATGTGTTTTAGAAATGTTCTAAAAAGTGTTTAGAATATGTGTGGGATCTTAAATTTTGTTCGAAACACTATCTGAACACATTTCTTGTCCTTGTAATTGTCAACAACACTTCCGCAACACTTTTTTTCCCTCGCGCAACACAATCGCAACACATTCCTAATACAATCACAACACTTTTAGTTAGAAGTGTTTACTATTACGTTCTAATAGCGTTGCAAAAGTGTTTCACGCATTTGCAGTGAGTGTTAGTATGTTAACATATTATTTTTGCGTGTTGCATAGAGGACACCCCCCCCCCCCTATCAAGGCCAAAGCCCCCAAGCAATGCGACAGATTAAAGCTCTAAACGGAAATTGGATTTAAAAAAAACGCATTTAAAAGGTAAAGTGTAAATAATTGCCTATTTTAATGTTTTGTATACATAAAGTGTTTCGAATGTTCTATATGCTGTGTGTAAATATTTTCGATCTTCATCCTTATTTTGGGAAACACCCTGACGTGATAGGAATAAAAGACAAGAATTTTTTAATTTAGCGCATCAAAACTTATTAAACACATCCAAAGCAGTGAAAAAAATTGAAAAATGCGATCTCGCAGACCTGTGATACCTAATTTATATTTATATTACTATTTATATTACTTTTTATATTACTATTACTATTTATATTATTATTTTTTAATATATATATTTGCAATCACCATAACAAACTGAAGTATTTTTGACCATTGTGAGTTCGTTTATTGCAAAATTACAAGTGTTGATTAGTTCAGGAAAATTTATAGACGTCTTGTAAAAGTAACTCAGTAACGCTCGAAAAATATTGCTGCCTACTGGAAAATAAGTAAATAAGGTGGAAATTCCTTGTCCATTTTTTTTTACCAATAACAATACTCCCATTGCCTGCGGTGGTCGGGTAACGGAAATATGCTGGACTCTTTGGAATTTTATTAGTGATCGCCATATATATATATATATATATATATATATATATATATATATATATATATATATATATATATATACAGGGTGATCAACTTAAAAGAGTACATTTTGATTTTTCTTATTACCATTAAATATTACGAATGTGGCAACTATTCAAACACTGAACTATAATTGTTTGAACCTTATTTAAGTGTGGAAGACAATTTCCAACACTGTTGAACTGTTACAACTTTATTTGTGAGGTAAAACAGAAATAGAGACGCACAATTTTTTTAATCCTGTAATAATTTTATTTATGAAAAACAAAACTTAATTATTTTTTTTTTTACATTATCATTCCTACATTACATTTACATTATCGTTATCATATCATTTCATTGGCTTTTCCAGAGAAATCCTGCAAACATCGATCAATTAAAACAGATCATACTTGAAGAAATCTCGTCAATAACACCAACAATGCCGCGAAGTGTATCAAAACCTGGTTCGACGTGTTCATGTTTGCATTCAAAATGGTGGCGAACATTTTCAACATTTTCTATGAGGAATGATAACGTAAAATAACTGAATTAAATTATGTTCTTCAAAAACAAAATTATTACAGGATTAAAAAAAAAAAAAAGAGCGTCTCCATTTTGTTTTACCTCACAAATAAAATTGTAACAGAAAAACAGTTTAGAAAATGTCTTACAAACTTAAACAAGATTCAAACAATCATACTTAAAAGTTACAATAGCTGCTACATCCGTCAGATTTAAAGGTTATAAAAAAAACCCGCGTGTACTCTTTTAAACTGATATATATATATATATATATATATATATATATATATATATAAACTAATTTTGCTGAAAATGTACCGAAAATAATTCGAATTAATAACAATTATTTATATTACTATACTTGTTCGGTATAATTCTCAAACTTCAATGCGATGTGAACAGCTTAAATTGACCTCAAAAAATAAATTTTCATGTTTAAATAATCCTAAAAGTTTTTTAATAAAACGAAAAAAGAATTTCCTGTGCCTAAAAGATTAAATATTTATGGAAGCACAGAATATCTGCTAAATATGGATTATACTTAAATAAATAAATAAAAAATTACTTTTAACAAGTCAGTAAAAAGTAAAAGCATATAGGGTAGGTGCTCCAGTGATTGGCATGCTGCAATATTTGACATCTCTCCCGAAATAATTAATAAATAAGAAAAATAGTAAAATCATATATTTTACAAATTAGAATTTTAACATTTTATGCCAAACACTGGAGCATAGGGTCTAATAACTGGTAAAATGGATAACTAGTAGTGTCAAACACTGTAACATAAGGGGTCAATTACTAATAAAAGGAAAAACTGGCAGTGTCAATTACTGGAAAATTGAATGGGTACCAAATAAAAACTCATTAAAAAAAAATAATAATTGTTATCAAATGTATATATTTTAACATATATGTGGTTCTGAATGTCTTTCTTGCCATATGTATTAACTTAAAATTTCTAAAAATATTTTCTGGTGAAAATGTTAATACATTAAAAACATCAGAGATTGTTCAAAAAGCGTCAATCACTGGTGCACATAATCTATAGTATAAAAATGCATCATATTCCTTGCTACATAAAATCAAGCTAACTTAATTACAAAATATTTTGTAAAATTAGTATAAGATTGATAATTGTGTTTTTAGAAACTGTAATAAATTTTTAATAGAAAATATCATATCATAATCATCAATAGTTTGGATATGTGTCAATTTAAATTAATATGTGCGACAACATCAAATGTAACGTATTTTGTTTACTCATTATATATTAAAACAATATTGTGCATTGAATAGTAGAGAAATGTGTTTATCCAGCTTCATTATTTTGAGTGATGCCAATGACTATATATAATTAATTCAACTAATCAAACACTAGACGAGGGTAGTATTTGATTAAGGTTATTAATAGAATTTGTAAACAGTGCCTTCTCTGGAAATTACTAGCATGAAATATGAAGCATATCAATATTTTATATTTCAACCTCTAATAATAAATAATGATGCATATCACCAATAAATTTCATGTATTGTATAAATAAGTAGGAAATTTTTTCTGACACACTTATCTTTATAGTAATATAAAAATAGAAATAGATTTAATAATTAATATTTTCGTACGTTTAAAATAAATATTTTTTTTAAGCAGAGTATTTTTTTTATAACTATGTTTACAACAATGTCCAATTTTTTTTTTTCTATTTCATTCCCTTATACATAGATCTGAGCTATATATGACAAATGGAAAAAAAAAAAAAAAAAAAAAAGAAAAGAAAAACAAATAAATAAATAAAAGGAAAAGGAAAAAAATAAGTACAGAAATTTATATATATATATATATATATATATACACTGTAAAAAATGCTGCAGTAAAATTACGGGCAAGCAGAGATTCCAGTCAAAGCCCGTAAAAATACATTTATACTATGAATGATGTATCGCCAGTAATTTTACGTTGTGATGAAACATACAACCAACCTGCAAAAAATTGAGCATTGACCGTAAAATTAAGAGTTAAAGTTTGAGTTTCTCGAATGCTTTAAAAAAGTTTCTTGCAATTATTACACATGCGTGCAGGGAGAAATCCACAACACTAAAAACTTATGAATTTTTTTTGCAGGCAAAAGCTAATTTATTAATTTTGATACGAAGCAAACCGTCTTAGGTATCCCGGGATACGAACTCACAATCACCTGTATCAGAGGCCAGCGCTTTGTCAGCCGAGCCGTTGGGACCACACGGACTTTTCTTTACAAAAACAGATAAAGTCAACATCAGAACTGACTACTTGATAAATCTTGTCATACGCACCAAAAGAATTCTGGAAAAATTTTTAAACCGATTTACAGCACAATGTGAAGTAACAAATCTTCAATTATTTTTATAGAACTAGCTATACAAATTTACAGCAACCTATGCTGTATTTATGTTAAAGTGCTTTATTTTTACAGAATTTTTTACAGCGATTAAATTGATAACGATCAAATTATGCATGAAAAATATTTTATTTTAAGACTATTTTAAAACCTAAATTTCCTATTTTTGACAAAATTAAGAAGTCAGTCAATTCTCATATTGAAAAAACAAAAGCTTTTTTTTTTTTTTTTTTTTTTTCTATAAAGACTACGATACTGAATTTTGTGAATTAAAGTCTAACTATTTTTCGAAATCATTTTTATTTGTAAACGGACTGGATTGGATTTGGGAATAAGGACGATTGACTGCTGTAGGTCTTAGGCCTGAGGGGCCCTCCGAGGGCTCTTTCTGAGATGTCCTTGCCCGTATTTACACAAATTTCGGAGGAAACCACGGAAAACTCCGAACGGCTAGGCCGAAAAGCGCGACCTGTGATCGAGCCCGGCAAATCACGTCTATCAGCTTTGAGCGCAGAACCGCTCGGCCGCTGGTGGGTCTTTTTTATTCGTAAACACTAGCACTAAAGAGGTAGTCTTATTTCAAGGTTATCATTAGAGGTAAATAATGGGTGAGAATTTCTCACCCTTTTTCAAAAACAAAATGAAACTTTTGAAAACTATGCGAAATATCTAAAAATTAACCGAGACGCAGAATAAACTTTGAATAATAATAATAAATCTTTTACATAAATACAGAGAATTTGTATCTCCAATTAATACTATTCTTTTCATGTTTTTCGATCTTTATTGCTTCAGTAGTGGGTGCAAAGAAGAAATAACTAGAACCTAATTCTTATTCATCCAAACAGGTTTTCATTATAAAGCCGATTTCAAAAGGGAGCCCATCAGTGGCCGAGCGGTTCTGTGCTCAAAGCTGGTAGAAATAAGGTGCCGGGTTCGATCCCAGGTCACGCTCGTCGGCCTAGCTGTTCGTGGTTTTCCGTGGTTTTCTTCGAAACTTCAGTAAATACGGGCGAGGATCCTTTAGAAAGACCCCCATGGAGGGCACTCCCCTCTGGCCTAGGATCTATATCAGTCAGTTGGTCTTATTCCCAAAATCCAAATTCATTGAATGAAGAAAGGACTGGAGTATTTCAAGAGCAGAACCTGCTATATACGATGTAATGTACATATCTGATGGTCATATTCAGATAAAACCGCTTTGTTTTTTAACAGTGAAGATCATACATAATAATCATAAGACTTACCTTCAAATGGTTAATTACATATTCATTTCATATTGAAATAAACTTTACTTTAGCATTTTGTAAAAAATGCATTGTGAAAACAACATTAAAATTTTCCGTTTACTAAGGCTTAACTAAAGGGTTAAGAGCAATTAGAATGTTGTATGCTTAAAAAAAAAAAAAAAAAAAAAAAAAACTAAAATTAAAAGATTATCTTTAGTGGATAAAACAATTATTAGGTTGTATTTTGTGTTTTAGAAATCTGGCTACAAATCAAGACACCATTTTAGCTTTCTTTTTTACACTGTAAATACAGGTGTCTGAAATTCAGACACAATTGTGTCTAAAATGGGTGTGCAATTTTAAGATGCTAATTGTGTCTTAAAAGGCATATCGTTTCACACATGAAGTGTCTGAAATTCCGCCATCTTTGATCCTGTCTACAGTGAATATTTTTCATAAATAAATAAATGAAAAGGTGAGTGTTATACTGTTTACCCGTGAAAAAGATTCTAGAATAACCTGTAGCATAAAAAAAGCATTAATAATTTTTACAAAAACAATTACCTTTGCCCTCGATGGAAGTCGAACCGACCTTCAATGGATTCACAGTCGAGCGTCTCCCCAATCAAGCCATCGGTATTCACACTGGACGTTGTTTGTATAAGGAAATATATTTTAGTATCCGTAAAACAAATCGAAGTTTTACGTCTTTCAATAAAACTGTCCATAAGAGGTAAAGATTAATACTTATTATTAGCTTAAATTTCATGTGTAGAGGTTTAGAGTTTTTTTGTAAAATGCGTAACAAATATGAAAAAATAGTAGACTATGGATTTTAAACGATTTTTTTAAATTGGCATTTGCAAGAAAATAAACCATGTACATAAAACCAAAAAAAAAAAATTATTTTCCATTTTGAAGTGTAGGGAACATAAAATAATTAAAATGTGAAAAAAAAAAAAAAAAAAAAAAATCAATTATGCACAAATTGTTTATGAATGTTTAGTTACGAATTCGCTTCTTAGCTGCAATATACATGCTTCGTTTATCTTAATGTTTATTTTTTTTTGTTGTTGTTTTATTAAATGTGAGAACTTTGAATAAAAATTAACTTTGTTTTTTAACTTTTAACCGAATAAGTTTCGCGTCTAAGTATTTTAAATAAGTTAACTACTTATATTATATAAAATAATATAAAATTTATTTGTTAAAAAATATTAAAGCAGGATATGCATGCCGTTTAAAGTAGATTTCACATGGAAAATTTATTAAGTTATACAAATATCTGAATTTCTAAGTGTCTGAAATTTGTAATGTCAGAATTTTTAAGTGCCTAAGTTGTAAAATGTCTGACGTTTTATGTGTCTAAAATGTTATATGTCTTAATTTCAGACATATGAACCTTATTCAGATACTTATCTCAGCTCATTTATAAAAAAGACACTTACTTGTCTAAATTTAAAACAGCACATGCGTCTGAAATTTTGCATGCGTAAGTGTTTCAGACATTTACGTGTCTGAATTGACATTTCAGACACATTTCTGCCAGAATTTAAGACTTTTCTATTTACAGTGTAATGTTTTCGTGTTAATAGACAAAGAAAGTCAATTTCAACAATATCAATTACTCAGTTTCAGTCAGATGGAAAAATTTTTGAATTAAATTTTGAAAACAATACCTTATTAAAACCAATGGATGTTTCTATGCATCATGCGTGCATAATTAAACGCATTCAATTAGTATAAATAACAATCATAGTTTCAGTTTGAAAGTGGAAGAAAATGGAATTATCTCTTGATGTCACTGAAATGATAACTTTTGAAGAGATTTCCTCATAAGAAAATAGTTTGGTGAAAGATAAGAGCAATTTGCGTAAATTAACGGCTTTTTCTCGTAAAAAAAAAAAAAAAAAAAAAAAGTATACTTTCGAAACATCAATTTACGGCTACGACCGTTTAGCAAGTCATTTTCCGTAAAATAATATCGTTATTTCCTAAATTATGCTTCCAAAACATTAACATACGGATTAAGACCGTTTAGGTAGCTAAACGGTAATTTCCCCTAAAGTTATACTTTGATATACCGTGATTTTACAACTTTTCTTTACAGTGCATATATATATATATATATATATATATATAAATCTAGAAAAAATGCTCTAAAAAATGTTTTCTATTTTTTTTCTTAATTACAAGATTTAAACACTATCAGCGTACATTAAATATAGAGTGGCTTAAACCCTAATAATGGCATGTACAAAATTTGGCTTTGTACCAGGAATCAATGTTTAACCCTTAAATGCCTGATTATATTTTTAATAAATTTAAAATTTTTCATTCTTTCCTCTATTAAATAAATCACGGGAAATATATTTTTAAAGATCATACTTTATTTTAACTATGGTTTACTGCTAAAGAGAAATTTCTTGCCAATCAGCAAACATGAGGCATTAGAGTTTCAATATTATTCTAATAATACTTTAGACAGACAAAACTAAGTATATTGCCGAAAGGAAACACTCGGTATTTATGGGATAAATTGTAAAGAAGCTTGCTTAAAACTAATCACAAATGATATTACACTATTAAAAAGTATATTTCGACGTTTCACGTGAAGAATGGTGGTAAATAGGAGTTTTTAATTACAACCAATATTCTCTTGATACGTTTTGCCATTTCAGTGGGTGCTTATTACTGAAATTTCACCATTAAAATGGTTAAACGTTGCACCAAATATTTGTTCCTGCCAGGGTTCATGAAATACGGCCAACTGGTCGCCATTGGCGACCCATATATCTTTGCTGCCGACTATGTTTTCAACGAAAACTGAACATTTAAATATATATATATATAGAGAGAGATAGATATAGATATATATATTATTTTGCTGACAAAATCGGGCCCATAATTGAATGAAGAGACCTATGCTAAACTGCAGTGCAGTTCATATTATTTTGTGTAAGAAACAAGTAGAAGGAAAGCAGCAACTTATGGCTATTTTTGCGTATTGTTCACACCGTTGTGTTTACAGGTTGATTCAAAATTAGTGTGACCAATTTTAACAGCACGTAACTATTTATGGTAAACTTTAACCGCTTTACCGCCGGTTTTATTTTAAAAGTGAGACGTTTAAATTACCAGTCTAGCTATTTTTATTAGTGGGAGTAAATTATGGCTTCGAAATTAGATCCTCAAACCCGAAACGAAATTTTAAAGCTTTTGAAGTATGTTTGCTCAAACTCTGTTATAAATAAAGCATTTAAAAATCAAAAAAGATATTTTTCTAATGAATTACTATTTAAACTTTGAAAAGAAATAAAATTTGGCTGGTAATAAAAAGCTCCATGGAAAAAATGTCGAAAGAAGCAAGTGCTTGGTGAAAAAGAAAAAAAGAAGCAGAAAAGACTTATCGTTGTAGAAAATTCACTGCCTCAGAGAACTTTAGCAAAGAAACTACGGGTATCGCAATCGACAATTTGTCGTCAGATAAAGAAAATTGACTATAAAAAAGTGAATAAACCAGTCTGTCATCAAATGTCTGCAAAGACCGTAAAAAAACTAAGAAAATGTTCTTGGCCTCTGTATTTAATGTAACGCAAAGGTAGATACAAAAAATGGATAGCATCAGATGAAGCACTGTTTTATCTGTCATCTAAAACTGACAAAACGAAGATACAATATATTTCAGCCGAAAACCGTCGCAAAGATGCAACTGTTTTGCAAAAGGCAAGTTGGCCGTCAGGTTGTATGGTATGGATGGGAATGTCCTCCCAAGGATTAACAAAACCATTTTTTTGTAGAACCAAAGGCTAAAATTGATGCTAAATGCTATCAGAATAAAGTTTTGAAGCACATGATCAAAGAAAGTAAACATCTTTAACCCCAAGGAAACTTTGTTTTTAACCAAGATTCTGTACCAAGTCATACTGCAAAATCAACTATAAAAGGGCTAAAAATTAAAAATAAAAAATAAAAATATTTTTTTCCTTCTGAGAAATGGCTACCATTATTACCTAACTGTGCTCTTTGCGATTATTTTTTATGGGGATACTTAAAAAGAAAACAATTAAGTAGACTTAAAGTAAGAACACTTCAAGAGCTTCAAAAATCAATCGAAGAGGAAGTTGGAAAAATGCCCCTAAAAATGGTCGAAAAAGCTCTTTTGGCTTGGCCGAAAGATTTACGTAAAATGTACTATGCTAAAGGAAACTACACTGAAAATTTCATGTAAATAACTTAATTCAATAAAAATTTCTGACGCTTTGAAATTGGTCACACTTATTTCGAATCAACCTGTAATTGAGGCGAAATGTTGAATCAATGTACCAATAGGGAATTTACACTACGTTCCGCTGTGCATGTTTAACAACCCAGTGTTGAATCGATGCAGTTTATGCCGCTCTCGTTTGCTCGCATTACGACCCGGTGCTGAATCTTTGCGCCAGTATAACTATGGGTCAACGCCAAAGGTGTATTAGTTTACAAGAAATAATAAAACAGGTTTGAGGATGTCAAATTTAAATAACTGTTTCCTGATATATAATCCAGTCCTAGTTATTTGAATTTTATACACAGTATTTTAATTTCTATATTCATGTAAATTTCAAAGTTGAAAAAAAATACATAAATAAAAGCCGGGGATTATTATTATTTTTTTTTTTTTTTCTGGCTACCAAAAATATTTCCTGGCGACCAGTTTTTTTCGAATTCCTAGATCTCAGGTTGCAGCTAATTAGGTCAATTTTTCTGGTGAAATGTGGGTTTTTATTTTTAACAGTGTAGATGGGTTTCATTTTTCACATTATCACGTTTTTCACAACATTAAGCTGTGTTAGTCTATGGTAATGAGAAGTTTATGTGCTCTTTTAAGAGGCAAATACAACCAACAATTCATTCAACTAACTTTCCCGTTACTTAAATCTTGAACCGTGCATGTTTATAAGTAGTATAATGAGGTTAAAAGCTCTTTTTTACGTAAAGTCTTCCAGACTCCTACCCTAAATTTCCTGTGACTAACCGTTTCGGTAGTACTAACTGGAACATGACTAAATCAAATTTCCCTTACACATATGGTAGAATAGCCTAAACCCTCGATCAAAGTTTCTTTAATATAGATTTCAATACACCTAAGCGCCTTTATCCATGCACTGTTAAAAATAAATTCCTACATATCACCTGAAAAATAGTTCCAGTTATCAGCAACTAATATCTAGGTGTAATATTACACAAATTTAGTCGTGCTATTTTAGCAGTAAGCATAACTGAAATGGGAAAATTTAGCACCAAAATACTGGTTTGAGCTAGAAATGTCTATTTAGCACGATTCTTTTGGTGAAACGTTCCACAATTCTTTTTAACATGATGGGAATTTCGCCTACGTAATATGGTTGATACTGCGTTTTCAATTTTAACATGTACAAGGGCTGCTACTAGCACCGAAATAACAATAAAAGAAAAGGGGCGGACTGAAAAAAATTATGTATTAGTCATCGAAAAATAGTTACTTGTTATCCTTAAACTTGTAGTTCCTTTTGCTAGATAGTTCTAGAAACCTCTATTAGTGTTGTTGTATATTACCGTGGTTAAACTTGTTTAAAAATTGCTTCGAATGTACGCGAAAAAAATGTGAGATTTACTAACTATAATTTCAGTTTATGACACAGTTCTATGAAATCAAATGAGAATTTTTTGCAATACAAAGGATTCATAATATTTATAATATCCATATTATTGTTTCATTATATAGAAAAGCCTACACTAGAAATTCTCGATCATTTCCTCTATTCCTTTTATTTCTTTATCGTATACCCATAATACGCAAATTTATATTTCTAGTTTAAGGATTCAGAAAATAACTAAAAGTAATTTTTTCCACTGCGGTTGGTGGTCAACCAGGGCCATGCGCCTAGGAATCGAGAACGTCTCGAATAGACACCCATTCTCAGTAAGTAACGGGCATGGTAATTCATAATCATTTAAAAAAACTTAATTAAAAAATAAAAGGCAAAAAAACGTTGTCTTTGTAAACATTTTTAGTATTTAGTATTAATGTTATAAATATTAGTTTATAAAGTAGCTTTTCTCTGCGTATTGTATACGTTATTACTCTGCGATTTGTTATAATTATTAATCAAAAATTCGTGGAATACTGGTTAATTATGTAGTTTAATATTAGAATGAATATCATGTAAAGACATTACACTACAACCAGTTTGATTTGTGAAATCTCCCTTTCTATATTTCAATAAATATAAGTACGCATGTTAATATATACAATGGCTACAATTGTTATACTCATTACTTTGACGATTTCTTTAAACTTTTTTTCAGATTTTATGAGTTTAGTTCTACGAGTACTAAGATTTTATTACTACGAATAGTTAAAAGCTCTTACTAAGTGACTTAATAACCTTCTGCGCATACCTTTATGCAACTGATCGCGTTTCACTTCTGTGATAAGAAGTTTATTTTGAATCGTATCAACTTAATTAGGAATGTTTATTCATTACAAATTGTGAATTTATATGTTACACAGGAAATTTGTTATACGTTTTGTTTTTAACTTATTAATTATAAGAGTAGGGGATTAAAAGAGGTTTCGTTCGGATAGTATGATTTATTTTGGTTTAAGAAAAAAGAATTATCTTACGGTATCCAGAAGGCATAATATAAGAAAAGTACCTTTATTTTCATACATTTGTTTTCATTATATACACGTAATTTTTGTAGTTAAAATTGCTTTTACTTCAGTCTTCACTTCAGCTTTCACTTCAGCAAACAAACAAACAAACATACAAACAAGAATCGAAGTTAATAAAAACATGGTAAAATAGAACACGAACCTGAAAAATTCACATTTTCGGAAAAAAAAATAAAAAATCATTTAAAGATTTAATTGACAAGAGTGATTTTGAAGTACACTTAGAACGAAGGAGAAGATTCTAAAACCTCTTTTTTTTATATGTATAGACTTGATAAAGCATCGTTGAAAAATTAAAAGTTTCAATTATTTGATGATATAAAAAGGTAAAAATAAATTTTTTTGGGTTAAATTTCGCTTACGTAATTTTCTTAACAAAATTCAGTTTTAAAAATCTCTCGAAAATTGAAGTACTTTATCAATATATATATATATATATATATATATATATATATATATATATATATATGTGTGTGTGTGTGTGTGTGAGTGTGTGTGTGTGTGTGTGTGTGCGTGTGTGTGTATGTGGGATGGCCAATTTTTCGTGGGCGTTAAACAAAAAAAAAAAAAAAAAAACTAATTCTTATTTATTATTAATCACTTAAAATTTAACAAAAGATTAAAGTACTTTATACAAATATTTGCAAGATTATAGTTTAAATTAATATTGAAAGGCCGACTAGAACAGTCATATTTAAAAAGTCAAAGTTCACAGTTTTTGTTAAAAGAGGATTACAAGTAACTTCCGATTTGATCACTTAAAAGCACGCAGCCTAGTACAGAACATCATCTCAGCGAACTTTCGTCGTTCACATAACGAGGTGCAATCGTCTATATGCACTCATCGTTATCTATCCGTCAACTGAGCTCTCTCTCTAGTCAACACTCTCAGCTCCTGTCGATGAAAACGTGTGCTCCGGAAGTGTCGTCCGTCTGACGTCACAGCTACGTCCTTCCTCTAAGATTCTGCGCTCTCCGTCAGCAGCAAAGGGAAACTGAGCAGTTTTGGAATCAACGGTTATGGAAAGCAAGGGGCCGATACTACAGTCTCGGTCATCATGCGTCGACTGGTCCTCCTGGCGGCCACACTGAAAAATACAAAAAGAAAAAACAAACACAAAAGCAACACAAAATCATAACAAGCTTATTTACAGCACATATACAAATTTGATATTCTTCTTTTTTTTTAATTTTCCACTGCTTGAGAAATTCAGCATGAGTGGATGTGCAACGGGGGCCTTCATGGCATCTATCCTTAATCACATCACAAATATTTTCATTTTTTATTTTCAGTCTTACAGTTACAAAAGTACTTTAGTTTTGGTTTTTATGGCACCTTGGTCGCCTATTTCACCAGTTTCTGGTGGTTGTCTACGCAATTTATATTTTGTTTTATTTTTCTCTTTAACTTTGACAAATTGTTCTTTTACATGTGTACGCAAATCTTTACTCTGGGTCTCAAAGTTAACTTGGGATTCGAACTCGAGAACCTCTAATTGATCATTTTCAGTTTTAGTGTCTTTTAAGGCCTCTGCAGCATCTTGTTCGGTCTTAAAGTTTATACTAGCAATCTTATGTGCAGTGAAAACTTCTAACTGTATTTGCACAGCTTTGGGAACTAATGCAGCTATTTCGCTAATTGCAGTCTTCAATGGAAGTGATGGAATAAACAATTTTCTCAAATTTATACCGGCAGTCTCTTCTTTTGGAATATTCTGTCTTTTACAATCAATGGAATCTATCGTCAATGGCATTTTTCTCAATTTCTTTCTTTTAAGAAGTTTAGACTTTTCTTCAACTTCTTCCTTCGACTCTTTCAGCTCTTCGGCTAACTGCGAAATCTTTCCAAGTAGGATTCGTTTTTCGTCTTTCTTTGAAGAAGTTTTTTCTTGATTTTGCAGTTTCACTTGGGAAACATTCGGCTGACTTCGTTTCTTTCGTCGAGGCTCCTCCTCTTCCTCACTGTCATCATCTATTTGGAAAATATTCGTCTGACTTTGTTTCTTTCGTCGAGGCTCCTCCTCTTCCTCACTGTCATCATCTATTTGGAAAATATTCGTCTGACTTTGTTTCTTTCGTCGAGGCTCCTCCTCTTCCTCACTGTCATCAACTATTTGGAAAATATTCGTCTGACTTTGTTTTTTATGTCGAGGCTCCTCCTCTTCCTCACTGTCATCATCTATTTGGAAAATATTCGTCTGACTTTGTTTCTTTCGTCGAGGCTCCTCCTCTTCTTCACTGTCATCATCTTCACTATTATCGTCCTTTAAAAGCATCTTCCTATCGTCATCACTTTCGTCATTCTCGTCGTCGTCATCATTTTCACTTACGGATTTTTGGGAAGATTCTAATGATTTTTTAGACAATATAACAGGTTGAGGGGTTTTATTCTTACACTTTACAACACTAATTAATGTTTCATTTATTTCTGGGTATTTCTCAGAAATTTTATTTTCACAGTTAATGGGAGCATCAATAGCAATATTCGTCTTAATTTCATTTTTATATGCATTTACTGGAAGAACTGTTACAAAGTTTACCTCAAGATAACTAGATTTTTTTTTCATAAAAATACCTTTTTCATTTATCGTCGTCTCACTTAACATTAACACATTCATTCCAATGATTACGTCATAGGGTATTACATCATTGTTTACAACATAAATATTAGTTTCAGATTCAAAATTAACGACTTTCAAATTAGCATCAAATGAGCCTAACGGCTTTATGGAACTTTTCCCGATCCCCTTCAAAGTAGTACTCATAGGATTTAATCTATTAACATTCAGTTTGTCAAAAGCATTCTTTCGCAACAGTGTTTCTTCACTCCCCGTATCAATAATATCTGTAAAATTTACATTATTTATTATTATAGTTTTATTCATGTTTTGATTTACTCCAATGCACAATGCCTCAACTTCGGGTTCATACCGTGCTCTTGTGCCCGAATTGTTTACAAGAAAAACATTTAAAACCTTTCATTCTATGAGGACAGTCACAAGACAAATGGTGTTTATCACCACAATTATAACAAAGTTTGTTTACTTCACTTTTAGGATTAAATTTTTCATGCACATTGTACTTCATGGGTTTCAATTTTGTATTAAGCTCAATTCTATCGGACCTATGTTTATTTTTATCACTATCTCTCTTAAATACTTCGTACAATTTTATTTTCTGTTTGAATTCGTGAAGGGTTTTAGCCCCCATACAATATAAATTTGTTCTCAGATTTATCATTAATTCCTTGGATCACATAGTGCATAAGAGCGGCATCATCAATGTGCCCATTTTTTCTTAATTCACGCATTTTAAAAAAATATTCTGTAACAGACTCATCGCCTCTTATTTTCCTTTTACTTAATATATCATGCAATGAGGCGGAATTTATTTCTGTTTTAAATTCCTCAATAAGCGTTTTTTTTTAAATTTTTTATACGTTAATAGCGCTTTCTCAGATTTAATGAATAATAGAGCGTTTCCGCTCAAAGATCGTTTGCAAAAAATAATTTTTTGTAGTTCATTAAGATTAAACATATGAGATATTTCTTCAAATCCAGTTAACTGCTTAATTATATTTTCAATGCGGTTCACCGCTAAATTTGGAGATATTGTTCTCGAAATCGTTAAATGAAATAGCTGCACCATGTGTTCCAGAAATCTTAATATTACCACAATTAATGTTACATTTTTTACCTTTATTATAATCATCATCATTATCATTATCATTATCATTATCATTATCATAATGGCATTGCACCGAGGAATCTGTTTTCGAGACGTCATTATCACTGCTAGATTCGTTTTCAGAATTATCATCATCCGAATCATTCTCAGAATTTTCTTTTAGTGTTTCAATGTTACATAACTTCAATAATAACCTGTCTCTTAATTCTTCTTTATTGCCATTGAAAGAAACATTTAATAAATTACTGATGACAATTAGCTCGTTCAGCGAAAAATTGTCATCTATAAATTTTTGTTTTTGAATATAGTTTTCATCATCAACGGCAAAATTAAATCCGGAGAATTTTTTTATTCTGCATCTGTTTTTTCGATCACCTTCATCATTAAAAAGAAACCGATGCAGAATTTTAATTTTTTTAATTTTTTTCTTTCCTAGTGCAATACCTATTTGAGGAATGTCCCCTAATGATACCATCATGCAATAAAAACAAAAGTTGACGTACCTCTGTAGAACAGAAATAACAGCAGACGCAAATTTCTTACTCAAACCTCTGTCTAGTCGATTCGTAGCTGTTCCGCAGAAACCATAGATCACACTTTATGCATCTTATCATCCAATATGAATTTCAGATTAGACAAAACACTCCGCACTTCAACCACCGTTCACAACATGATCAAGCATGTGAAGAAATGTCGACACAGTTCTCTCTTTTTTAAAATTTAATTAAAATTAAAAGTCTGATTAAAACACAAAGTTTGTTTTAATGTTTATTTTTCAGTTCATGAAGTCTATATAAAGTTTGTTTTTTACAGTTCGTGTTTCTCGAAAATTCACGTTAAAATCAAAATTTAAGTTGCATCCAACATTTAAGTTGCATCCCACTTCTGACTTGTGGGATGGCCAATTCGTGGGCGTTAAAAAAAAAAAAAAAAAAAAAAAAAAACTAATTCTTATTTATTATTAATCACTTAAAATTTAATAAAAGATTAAAGTACTTTATACCAATATCTAAAAGATTATAGTTTAAATTAGTATTGAACGGCCAACTAGAACAGTCATACTTAAAAAGTCAAAGTTCACAGTTTTTGTTAAAAGAGGACTACACATAACTTCCGATTTGATCACTTAAAAGTACACAGCCTAGTACAGAACATCATATCCGCGAACTTTCGTCGTTCACAGAACGAGGTGCAATAGGCTGTATGCACTCATCGTCATCCATCCGTCAACTGAGCTCTCTCTCTAGCCAACACTCTCAGTTCCTGTCGATGAAAACATATGCTCCGGAAGTGACGTCCGTGTGATGTCATAGCTACGTCCTTCCTCTAAGATTCTGCGCTCGCCGTGAGCAGCAAAGGGAAACTGAGCAGTTTTGGAATCAGCGGTTATAGAAAGCAAGGGACCGATACTACATATATATTATAAAACATTGTTTACTTTGCTATTCTTACTAATATCTCTAATCTTATTGAAAATTTTCTATTTATTTAAAAAAAAATCTTATTACAGGTTATATATATATATATATATATATATATATTTTACACATTAAATTAAACACATTTTACACATTAATTAACATTTCTAAATTTTAATTTTTTACACGAAATTTTATGTTAAGGAAAATATAAATTTACATAAAAAGTATAATATTATTAATAATACGACATGCCGTACTATTTCTTTCTGACAGGGAATGTTGATTTGTTAGTAGTTGTTACCAATGTTTATCTATCACCATGAATAAACTTCCAATTTTTTTTTTTTTTTTTTTTTTTTTCATCTAAGTATATAAAGCTAAAAGTTTGCCATTGTATCTGCCCGGATTTTCAATCGGGATTATTAGATATTAACACAATATAGCTTTAAATTCATTAGAAAAAAAATCATTTAAAAAATAAATAAGTAAGTAAATACGTTTCTTTATACATAAAAAAAAAAAAAGGCATGAGAGTGCAAACTTTTTTTTTTTTTTTTTTTTTTTTTTTTTTATAATTAAAATAAAATTGAGAAACAGTGTCTAATAAATTAGAAATAAAGGAAAATGCTTTAATTTAATAGAAGAAATGGAAATTTTTGGAAGTGAACATCATTTGTGACATAAAAGTTATTTTATTTTAGATTATTAAAATACTAAATATATGTAACGAGAGCTTCTTGATTCTAATACCATGTCAGTGATAGTATATACAAAATACGAAGAATAGTTGCAGTAATATATATGCATATTATATACATATATATGAACACATTTTTAGTTTAAATATTTGCATTCCCATTTATTATTTCTTAGAACATAAACAGTGTACACTTATATGTAATATACCTAATGCACGCTGAACACACATTAATTCTTTTTAATTATTGTTCTTAGGAATCATGTTCTGTGATTATATACTTGATTTCGAAATCATCTTCTAAAAGTACACTATTGGCTCAGGTGTTATTGGAGGTGCTATAAATAGGTAAACGAGGAAATCCAGCTCTCCATCTAATTCCATAGATTGCAGAAAAACTGAAAAATACCCTCTTAATATGTCCTAATTTCCTTACTCTGTGTTTTTCAGGATATTTTAGGTAAGAACTGTTCCCATTTTCAAAATTACACGATATATAAATATATATTTATATATATATATATATATATATTTAATCTGTTGGTCAATTTTTGGTCTTTGTTTTCTGAAGTGGTACTCAAAACGCCATTTGTCTCTATTTGCCTCATAGTGCTGTCTTGTGATTATGAGCTCAATCCTGTACCAATAGTTCTGCCGAGGACCAAAGTCTCAAACACATGGTGTAATATAAATAGGACGATTAAACCAAACAATGAAACTGCTATTACCGTAGAATTCGTCGGTGTCCCCGAAAAAATTCAAAATGCCTGTATTGGAGAAAATACTGTAGAAAAAATAGTGCAAGAAATACCAAAGGAAAACTGAAAGCATGCTTAAACTGGGTTTGATTTGAGAAATGAAGACCGACAGAAAACATAACTTATTATTATACTCATGTTTGAAGGATTAGCCGTTATTTTTCAAGTGTAAATTTGGA
>OZ005654.1:106666225-106755225 GCA_963930645.1 Salticus scenicus | reverse complement strand
AAAACGAATGCTTGAACTATAAATCTGTGGTAATTTAAAACAAAGTTATCGATTTTTTTTTACTTTTAGCGAAAAAAAAAAAAAACTTTTTTTTTTTTTTTTTTTTTTTTTCAAATATTGTTACTGGGTGACTTTGTGTAGGAAAATATAGAAGAAAGTCTTGTGGTGGCCACAACATACTAGTTTTTATTCTCCCTGTAATGATGTGACACATAAAAAAGTTTGTGCTTTGTAAAGTGAACTTTTTTTCTGATGTGTATTTTTGTTACATCACCTTATTAAATGAGGTTTTACATGTTGATATTAATAAAAACATAGTTTTTTTTTTTTTTTTTTTTTTTTTTTTTTTTAAATGTTAGAATAATTTATTTCTACAGTGTGCTTTTGCCATCTGGAATCCGGTGACCTGATGTTCGGCTTAAGAACAATTGTCTGTACTAGTGATCTGAGCCTAAGGGGTTGCTCTCCATGGGGGGGTCTTTCTAAGGGAACCTATCCTGTATATTTATACAAGTCTCGGAGAAAACTACAGAAAGCTCCAAATAGCTAATCTGACGAGTGCAACCTGGGATCTAACCCATCACTTCCTGTCTACCAGTTTGAGCACAGAACCACTTGGCTACTGATGGATGACTTATTTTCTTTATTTCTTTATTTATTTTTTGTAAGTGTACTTTTTGCATATTTTATCAATTGCTTACTCTCCTTGATACTAAATTTAATCCGGTATTCCGGAATCACTAATAAATTTTGCTTTGCTGCAGGTAGATACAGAAAATTCTGCTTCTGGATGTATAATAACATAAAAAAAAATTTAATGTATTTTAAGTAGTTTTATTAATGCATATTATTTAAAAAATTAATCATCTAACAGACAAAATATTTTTCTAAAATATTTTTATCAGATATTTAAATTTATCATGAATAAACATAAAATCATTAAGCATCTTTTTTTTTTTTTTTTCTTTTAGGTGAATGTTCTCAGCAGAAGAGGCCAGTGCCCAGTATTTTATTATAGCGAAAAAAAAAAAAAAAAAAAAAAAAAAAAAAATACAGGGAACAAGTGTTAATTTTACTTGTCAGAGTATATTTCATTCTAAACTTCCCCATAACAGGGAGTCAATTTTTTAGATTAGTTCAAATTGTAACTGTTTAAGACATTTTCAAAACAATTTTTGTCAAATCATTTGATTAAAATATTTAAAATGTTGATGTGAATGCTAATAAAATATAATTTTTTAATTGGCTATTATTTTATATTTACTACATTTTCTAAATATTAAGCAACAAAACTCTAACAATTTATTTTTATTCATTTATTCATTAGGTTATCAGTGGTAATTAAACATAATTAAAAATGTTATAATGATTTTAGTAAGGATCTCTGAAGAAAATTCTGATATTTTATGTTTATCTCCTTTGTGGAATTAGCAGTGCTGAAATTTTAGATATTGAGTGCAGGAGTCGCAATGTTTCTATATTTTACTAGCAGACCCGGCCACGCGTTGCTGTGACTAAGTTATACGTTGAATTATACGGCTGTAAACTATTTAGTACAGTCAAATTATTATTTACGAACAAAGACGAAAACGTTGTAGCCGATGTAAAAACCCACAGGGTTGAGATTTGAAACTTAGGTCAAAATTTGGAAGCGATTGATAAAAATTTTCGTAGTGTTGATATTAAGCACAAATTAATTTTATTGTAGGGTCCTATAAATTTTAATGGAGAAGTGATATATATTATTTCTAATGCTACTTTGGATAAAATTGCTAAAATGACTAATATATAAATTAAATTCTATTAAAATTCTATTAAAATAAAAGTATAAAAGAAACAGACGATTTTAAAATCAATTTTTATGGAGGAGTGAAATATAATATATGCTATAATGGGTAATTTTACTATAAAATGACCTCATCATTTTAAATATTTTAAAGAGGGCAACAGCTGTAGTTATAAAAAGGAAAACAATAAGGCT
Source organism: Salticus scenicus (assembly GCA_963930645.1). Taxonomy (NCBI): domain Eukaryota; kingdom Metazoa; phylum Arthropoda; class Arachnida; order Araneae; family Salticidae; genus Salticus; species Salticus scenicus. Next base: position 106,753,244 of record OZ005654.1, on the reverse strand, counting down.
AAACCAGAAAAATAAGTAAACTTGATAAATATTTTAAAACTTTAAAATTGGAAATCTTATGAAATATTGGACATTTAAAGTAAATACATGTATCATTTTAAATAGAAAAAGATTTTGGAAAAGTTTAGTGTATTTTAACGAAGTGATGAGAAGTTTTTGAGTATGTTAAAATTTTAATAGTAAATTCAAGTTAATAAAGATGGGAAACATTGAGGATTAAGATAAAAATAATTATAAGATTAAAAAAACAAAAAAAAACTTTTTATATACCATGCTTTTAAATTTTAATATACTAATAATATACTAATTAAAAGGAAAATAATAAATATTCTATCATAGTTTGAAGTCAAATTTGTTTTCAAATGTCTAAATAAAATATCTGATGTAAGATACTAATATTTTGCAGCGGAATAGATTTCATTTCTGTCATCCTTTGCGAAAAAAAAAAAAAAAAAGAATATCCCCAAATTATCCTTCGAAAATATTTAATTCCTTTCAAAAATCATGGTTATTTTAACAACTTACATTAAAAGAGTAATGAATAATATGAAACAATATTTCGTACAATACATATTACATGTCATACATACGTACAATGAATAATACATATTACATTTCGTACAATGCATACATCTCGCATGTATATTTTCGTGTTACGCTTTTGATCGCCAAATAATAATAATAATAATAAAAAAAGCCAAGGGTGACAGAGTTTTGAAATTTAAAATTAAAATTTTGTCAATTTGACAGCAAAATAATTCAATCTAACACCCGCGATAACTAATACATATCTATTCCCAAATATAAGGATTAAAATCGGGAAATAAATTTCCTCGATTTTTAATAATTTCTTACAAAAAATCCAGTGAGCAATTAACATAGGAAATCTTTTTCTTGGCTGCACAGACGGTCAGTGAGTCACACTTCGCTTGCGTATAGAATTCATAGATATAGTATAGCATATATAGAATAGAGTGATCATTGGGAAGAAAAAAGTTATTCCTTTTCATTTGGGAAAAGACGACGTTTTTACCAAAATATGGCCGTCTTTGCCCGAGTGAATACACACGGGAATACATACTAATATTTTAGCAAATAAAATTTATGAATAATTTATTTGCTAAAGGGGAATGGAAGACTCCAGATACAGTTTCAAATTCATATTTCTTTCTTTCTTTTCTTTTTTTCTTTTCTTTTTCTTTTTTTTTTTTTTTTTTTTCAATACCACTTAATGGCTGTTTCTAAAGCTTTTATTTATTTTATTTTTTCGGCATCAAAAATCTTTGTACGATAACATGGGGATGAGAGATCTATATATATTACTATATCTATGATAGAACTGCATTAGCACTTTATCAATGTGTATAAAATCTTTAAATTGATTATGACGTCAATTTTCGTGAGATGCATAATTTAATTTTTTATAATTTTTTAACGTTCACGTTTGATTAAATGTATTTATTTTTATGTCGAAAGAAAATGAACTCGTATTTTTTTTTTTTTTTTGGCAACAATTAAATTAATGGAACTCACAGATATTTTGGAGCAACTTTAATAAAGGTCTATAATTGACAAATAATTGCAATAAAACAATATTGTGACAATAAACTGAGATAAAAACTATCCTATCTCTCAAGTTGGACCAAACTGCACACAGTGTGCAAAATTTCATTAAAATCGGTTCCTTAGTTTAGGAGTTTACCCCGGACAAACATCGTGACACGTAATTTATATATATATATACAGATATGCATTTTATTATATTGTTACCACTATAAAAAAAATAAATAAATATGTAATAAAAAAAAAACTTGAAGTTTTAATGTTATAATATTTTAAAAGTTATTGATCTCAAATAATAGTGGCAAAAGACTAATAGTAACACATACAAATATAGCAACACTGTGACCCTTGTAAATGTTCTAAATAGCAGAAATAGTAGACTGACAAACAGTAAAATAATTATTTTAGGAATAATTTGCTCAAAAGAATTTTCTTTTCAGCATTATCTTTCAATTAAAGGATTTTTTTCATTTAAGTTTTATTTTATTATTATTATTATTTTTACTTTCCGAACACTATAGTGAGGAAAGTATTGTAATCATGTCAAAAATCCGAATTCGAGATTTTGATGTTTCTATACGTTTTGAGGTCCCCTGAGTCCGTTTTCACTATTTTTACGATGATGTATGTATGTGTGTGTGTGTGTGCGTTGTCTTACCCTCCCTTTCGAGTAACTAAAGCAGTTTAAACACCAACACACCGAGTAACCAAATACAATGCGAGTAACTTTTGCTGGTTACTCGGTTTGTTTAAGCATGTCACGACGTTTTTTAAGGTTTTTTCTATGCTCTGCACCACTTTTCTTGAAGTTACTCGGAGATGCGTTATTCGGCAATCATCAACACACACCGTGTGTATATATAAGCCGTGTGTGTATTTAGCGCCATCTGACGGTGTGTAAAAATGCAGCCTCAAACCCAGACTCTTTCCCGGCGGTTACTCGCTAAAGCGGTCGCGTACAAACGCGGCAACCCTAGTGTGTTTAGGTTTCTCAAGCTTTCAGGGTTGCTATGTTAGAGGTTTCCTCAATATTTTGTACTTTCTAGTTGCTTTTTGGCAGTTACATAAAACTTTGGCCTTCGTGAATACAATTAGCATAATTCTTCTCTAAATCAAGAAATTTTTAAACTTTGTAAATTTTAACATATACGGGCAGATTATTAGAAAAAAAGGTTTTATATTGCGGTAATAAAAATATTATGTCAAGAAATAATATAAAAATTTATTAAAGAAAAACTGGATAACTGATAATCATTTAAATATATTTAACTTATTTAAATAAATATTTTTTAAACGTCAAAAGCATCTAAATTATAAAAAAAAAACTTTATTCACACTCAAAATAAAAGATTTAAAAAAAAAAAAAAAACAATAAAGAAAATTTCTAATGCTGTTTATTAGTTTTTACTGGTATTGCGCAGTGGTCAAATCTCGACCATTTTTTTTCTTTTTTCTTTCTTTCTTTCCATCTTTCTTTTTCTTTCTTTCTTTTTTTTTTTTTTAAGATGCATTTAAATAATATAGGTGTAAATATTCAAATCTTTCATCTAAACAGTGTGCTTTCAGTTTACTCCATCTTTAAAATAACATAAATTAATTATAATGAAGAAAGAAAGAATTACTATTAGCATTTTTGATTACATAACTAAGAATATCTTTATGAGTAATTTGCTATTATAGCACTAGCGAATGAAATCGTACATTAATGCTCAAGGGTGAAAAAGGTCTCCGTTGAAAAGTTTTGTTCCGCTGAAAAGTTTTGTTTGAACGCATCGACTAACCAAATGCAATTTGAGTAACTTATGCCAGTATCTTCGTTTGTTTTGAAATGGTATTTCTTGAAACACAAATATATTTATTTTATTTTATTACACAACTAAAATCTACCTAATGGTGTCCGCGAAAGCCTAATTGATAGACTATTGAATTTATTCACTTATTTATTATTTCATTTTTTACGCAATTTTATACGTAGAAATGAAAAGAAGTATACATATATTATATATATATATATATATATATATATATTGAAAGGTTTTTCAAACATTGCAGTAGATATAACCAAGTATCATATGAAAAACGATATAAATATGTAAATATATATATATTAATATTTCGTTGCATAGAACACATCATCATTAACCACTTATTTCGAACTAATTTATGCTCTTCAAAGCATAAAAATTAGAATATTAATAAATTGATCACTGTCACTGCTAAAATGGTTTTCCTAAAAACTTCATATATTCTATTTTGTATCCATAATCAGTTCTCCGTCAGTAACATAAAAAAGTACACTTTTGTGTATGTTACCAAAAAATAAAAATAAAAATAAAGACAATAAAAACGATGGAGGTTGGGTGGGCAGATGTTTGATTACAGACGATGGGGGGTGTGGTTTGGCTGGATGGTTGGGCGGGATGATGAAATTATGTAAAAAAATTAATTAATTAATTAGAAGATGTGTTGCATTTACCTCCTATTAAAACATTTTTCCCCCTTAAAAAGTTAAATTTCTTCGTTACTGAGTTGTAAACTATTGTTATAAATTAGTATTCAGAAAATGGTAAAAAAAAAATAATAATAATAATAAAAATAAATAAATAAAAATAAAAACAAACGAACAATCAAGCAAACAAACAAATAAATAAAAAATCTTGTGAAATTTCAGTAAAAAAGTTGTAAATTATGCTTGAGGGTAATGAATCAACAAACTGGCAAGACTAGAAAAAAAAAAAAAAAAAAAGAACTAACCCTTACTAAAATTTAAGGTTTTCTAAAACTTTTTTTATGGTTTTATCTAGGTTTTCAGGTATTTAAAAGGTTTCTTTGAAGTTTCGCTAAAAAATACTTCCTGAAAAGAAACCTTATCTAAGTTTTCTTTAGGTTTTATTCTTAAAACCTCCTGAAAACCTACGTGGTTTTATGTTTTCTAGAGGTTTCCTAAGGTTTCGGATAAATACATCGGTGATAATAAGTTTCCCTATGGCATTTGGATAATATCTACAGTCAAAAACGTTTTTTAAACGTTTTATTTTTAAAACTTTTTAAAACCTGCACTGTTTTAGGTCTTATAGATGTTTCCCAAGGTTTCATATAAATACATCGAGAATAGTAAGTTTTCCTATGGTATTTAGATAACACCTCCACTATACCTACAATCAAAAATGTTTTTTAAAGGTTTTAATTTTAAAACCTTTTAAAACCTGCACTGTTTTAGGTCTTGTAGAGGCTTCCAAAGGTTTCAAATAAATACATCGATGATAATAAGTTTTCCTATTGTATTTAAATAATACCACCACTATACCTGCAACCAAAAACGTATTTTTTTAGTTTTAGTTTTTGAACCTTTGAAAACCTGCACTTTTTTAGGTTTTATAGAGATTTCCCAAGGATTCGGATAAATACATCGATGATAATAAGTTTTTCCATGATATTCAGAAAATACCTCCGTTAGACGTTATACCTCAATCAAAAATGGTTTTATTTAGGTTTTATTTTTAAAACATCAGAAACCTCCCTTACTAAAATTTATATTTCTAATAATGATAATATATTTCTAAACTTGTATCTGACAACTTAGAGTAGGTTTTTAGTAATAAAATTCTCTTCTACATCTAAGGAAAATTTAAACATTTTAGATTTCAATTAAAAAATAGAATAATAATAATAATAACAATCTAAATTTAAAAATATATTTGATGATTACATAAATGAGATATTTTTTTAATAAATAAATTATAAAATAATTAAATTAAAACACAATAAATCTCATATTTCACATATGTATCTGAAAAACTATATTTAAATTTATTTTATAAGTCTTTCGTCAATGAAAAGACATGTCAAACTAAATTCACTAACAAAAGAGATCATGTAACGATATTGATGTAAGATATAAATAAAAAAAATATGTATTAAAAAAAATCACCTTTTTTTTCGGGGGGGGGGGAGTGGGGGGAATAACTGAATGAACTTATTTCTTGAATACTTCCTTTTAAATTATAATCTTTTAAATATTTAGAAGTAAACACCTATAACGTAAGTAATAAATAATAATAATAATGATAAAATAGAGAGGTTATGATTAAAGTTATGAATAAATGGTAAATTAATATTTACAAAAGGTATTTTACAGCATTGATTAATCATATTAGTGATTGCTTACAGTGTATTCCCCAAACCTTTTAAATGGTACCGGGAGAGAAAATAAAAATAAATTAATTAAAAAATAAAATAAATTAAGAATTCTGTCAAAGGAAGAATTTAGTTTATCACGGAGGACTATTAATTTCAATCTGTAAATTTTTATTTTTGTTCTTATTTTTTAATATTATTTTTAATCTCATTTTTTGACCGTAAAACTGGGACACGTACTTTTTAAAATGACTGAAATGAATTAAAATGAAGTGTGGACACCTAAATTTCATACTTAAGTTAATTAAAAAAAATGAACATATGCTATTGAACTTAGGTTTTATCCTAGATTTATTTTGACAACATTTTATAACTGACCTGTCTTAAAGACATGGTTAAACTAATAATTTATGCAACTTATTCACAAAATATAAAAACAGCTTTTTTTTTTTTTTTTTTTTTTTTTTTACCGTTTTTATTCTCTGTACAAACAAGGTATAATACAATATTTCCAATTATTTTAAAGTAACTCAAGTGTTTTTGATACGGAGAAATCTTACAAAGATACATAATAATAATAAATTACAGGTATAAATAAAGAAATGGCAAAATACAGGATTTATTCTTCTATTCGTATATATTCTATAAACGACACACACATTAAATACCAGCTACCGTCTTTTAGAGTAACTTTTAGAATAAACACTATCATTGTGAGTAACCTATTCTATCTTTAATTATATTGGTAGCTAACATATGCTATTGAATTCAGTTTTTATCCTAGTTTAATTATGAGAACATTTTTATTACTCAGCTGTCTTAAAGGCGTGATTAAACTAATAATATATGCAACATATTTACAGAAAATAAGAATCAGCTTTTCTTTAAAACTTTTAAGATAACAATAAGAATCAGCTTTTCTTAAGAATCACCATTCTTATTGTCTGTAGAAACATAATATAATATAATATTTCCAATTATTTTAAAATAACTCAACGGGTTTTGATACAGAGAAATCTTACAAGGGTATATAATAATAATTAATTACAAATATAAATTAAAAAAAGACAAAGTACAGTCTTTATTCTTCTATTCGTATATATACTATAAGTAACACACACATTAAATACCAGCTACCGTCTTTTAGAGTAACTTTTAGAATAAACACTAGCATTGTGAGTAAACTATTCTATCTTTAATTATATTGGTAGCTAACATATGCTATTGAACTTAGATTTTATCCGAGATTTATTATGAGAACATTTTATATCTGAGCTGTCTTAAAGACATGGTTAAACAAATAATTTATGCAACTTATTCACAAAATATAAAAATTAGCTTATCTTTCACCGTTCTTATTGTCTGAAGAAAAATAAAATAAAATACTATTTTCATTCTCAGTGGTTTTTGATACAGATAAATCTTACAAAGGTATATAATAATATAAAAACGTATAAAATCACTTCTAAAAACACGTACATAAAAATATTTTTATTTAAATCATACACAAAGCTTTTCGCTATTATTAAAATAGCATCTTCAGGTGTTGTTAATTAACAGAGTAAACAGCATTATATACTGGAGAAGTTCATTACAGTTATTGTTAAATATATATATATATATGTATATGTATATATATACAGAGCTGCCAATCTAATCCGGCAAATTGTTTGTACCGCCCCTTTTTCTACACCAATGATTTTATAGAGTTTTTTTCTTCTTAATTGATCGCAAATATATTTGAAGAAAAATACTTTAAAAATTAGGTGGTGTAGAAAAATGGGCGGTACTAACAATTTGCCGGATTAGGATGGCGGCTCTGTATATATATATATATATATGTCTAATTCGGTATGCTGAAATTTTTCTGTGTGTTCTAAAAGGACTCGTGATGTTTACAAGACTTTATTTTTTTTTTTTAACTATAACTATAATGAACTTCTCCAGTGCATAATGCTGTCTACTGTGTTAATTAACAACACCTGAAGATGCTATTTTAATAATAGCGAAAAGCTTTGTGTCTGATTTTAATAAAGATATTTTTATATACGTGTTTTTAAAAGTGATTTTATACGTTTTTATAATATGTGTACACGTGAAACAACTTTTAATTTTAAACTTTCAGTAGTTTTTAATTTTAACTATATAATAATAATTAATTGCAAATATAAACAAAGAAAAGACAAAGTGCAGGCTTTATTTTTCTGCTCGTATATATTCTATAGATGACACACACATTAAATACCAGCTACCGTCTTTTAGAGTAACTTTTAGAACAAACATTAACATTGTGAATAACCTATTAAATCTTTAATTATGATGGTCGCTAACATATGCTATTGAACTTAGGTTTTATACTAGATTAATTATGACAACACTTACTACTGAGCTGTCTTAAAGGCACGGTTAAACTAATAAATCAACTTATTTTGGCTTATGCATTGTATTAACAAAATATAGGAATCAGCTTTTCTTTTACCGTTCTTATTATCTGTACAAACAAAATATAATATAATGAGATAATAAAAAAATATATTCTAAATAAAAAGTTTGGTGATATAGTATAATAAACATACAAGTAATAAAAATATTCTCATGTACAGTAAAAATATTTGTTTTTTGTTTATTGAAGAATGTAAAAATTTTAAGCAAAAAAGGGGAGTTATGATCAAGCCAAGGAACACTGAGTTAAAGAGTGCTGTACTATATTGTTCAAAAATAAAAATAAATAAATAAATAAAAGCACAAACACGATATGCATTTGATTTTTTATCCTTTTTTATATATATATATATATATAATTATTTGTTTCCGTTTCTTCTTGAGCAAAAAATTTCTCGATCCTGCCCTTTTTTGATCGCGCCTTTTTTCTACTCTCTCGGATAAACAGGACTTCTCTTAATTTATTTACTTTGTTAAACTATTTTATAAATAGAAATGATAAGAATGTGTACTTTTTTCTTTTTTGATTGCGTGTGTGCGCATGTGTTGTGTCCTACCCTCCCTTTCGAGTAACTAAAGCAGTTTAAACACCAACACACCGAGTAACCAAATGCAATGCGAGGAACTTGCCAATTACTTCGTTTCTTCCGAAATGTTATTTCTTGAAAAAAAAAAAAAAAAAAAAAAAAAAAAAAATATGATTTTTATTAAAGTACACGACCAAGTTGTACTTAATAGTGTCCACGAAAAACCCAATTGATACACAATTTTAAATTTACTTATTTATTTTAAATTTCTTTTGTAAGCAATTTTATAATTAGAAATGATATGTATATATAGGTGAGGTGTGTGTGAAATAGACTAATTGAATGATTCTTTGGGTTCCGCGTCGCAATAGTGCTACGCAATGGACGATTGGCGAAGGTCTGAGACTCACCCTTAGAGATCATCCGGTTACATGTCATCGCAATTTTGATCTTCCACGGAAAGGACGGATCTTCCGCTTTGGTGACCCCTAGAGGTATAATTTTGATGGGAATATGGAGGATATTACGGATAAGACAGATCTTATATGCACCAGCCACCATTAATATACACGACGGTCTTTGGCCGGCTCGAGTATCGAACCCACAATCTTTCAATTACGAGCCCGACGCTCTACCAACTGGGCTACAGCAATCCATGTGTAAGAGAGAGTAGAAGCAGTGTCCAACCCTCCCTTTAGAGTAACTAAAGCAGTTTAAACACCAACACACTGAGTAACCAGATGCAGTGTGAGTAACTTTTACCAGAGTTTGTTTCAAAACATTATTTCTTTAAAAAAAAAAAAAAAAAAAAAAAAAAAGTATATATGTCTTATTTTCGTACATGACAAAAATCTATATAATGGTTTCCATGGCAACTTAGTTGGTGAACTATTGAATTTATTCATGTATTCATTTTTTACGCAATGTAATGAGTAGAAATGATAAGTATATATATATATTTGTGTGTGTGTGTGTGGTGTCCTACTTTCCCTTTCGAGTAACTATAGCAGTTTAAACACTAACGCACCGAGTAACCAAATGCAATGTGAGTAACTTTTCTCAGTTACTAGTTTGTTTGGAAATGTTTTTTGAAACAGAAATTTTTTTTAGATCATATTAAAGTACATGACAAAAATCTACCTAAGGGTATCCACGAAAACCCGGTAGGTAAATTATTGAATTTATTTACATTTAACCCTCGGAATTCAATAGCTTGGAGCGAATAAACCTCAAAATGTATGGAAATTATGGAAAATGAGATTAAAAAAAAAAAAAATATTCTAAATAAAAAACTTGGTTATATTGTATATTAAACATACAAGCAATAAAAATATTCCCATTTACAGTAAAAATATTTGTTTTTTGTTTACTGAAGAATGTAAAAATTTTAAGCAAAAAAGGGGAGTTATGATCAAGCCAAGGCACACTAAGTTAAACAGTGCTGTACTATAGTCTACAAAATTAAAAATAAATAAATAAATAAATAAAAACACAAACACGATATACATTTGATTTTTTATTTTTTTATTTTATTTTATTTTATTTTTTAATAATTATTTGTTTCTGTTTCTTCTTGAGCAAAAAACTTCTCGATCCTGCCTTTTTTTGATGTCGTCCATTTCCCACTCTCTCGGATAAACGGGACTTTTCTGAATTTATTTATTTTGTTAAACTATTTTATAAGTAGAAATGATAAGAATATATACTTTTTTTTTATTGTGTGTGTGTGTGTGTTGTCTCCTACCCTCCCTTTCGAGGAACTAAAGCAGTTTAAACACCAACACACCGAGTAACCAAATGCAATGCGAGGAACTTGCCAGTTACTTCGTTTCTTCTGAAATGTTATTTCTTGAAACATAATATATATATATATATATATATATATATATATATATATATGCTTTTTTTTAATTTAAGTACACAACTAAATTCTACTTAATAGTGTCCACGAAAACTCAGTTAATAGGCTATTTTAAATTTACTTATTTATTTTAAATTTCTTCTTTGATATTTCATAAGTAGAAATCATAAGTATACATACATTTTGTGAGTGTGAGAGGTGTCCAACTCAAGGTGTACAACAAGTAACCAAAGCAGTTTAAACACCAACACACTGAGTAACCAGAGGCAATGCGAGTAACATTTAACAGCGTTTGTTTCAATACGTTATTTCTTTAAACATAAAAAAGATTTAATATCTTATTTTGGTACACGGCAAAAATCTACCTAATGGTTTCCACGATAACCTAGTTGGTAGACGATTGAATTTATTTATTCATTTATTTTTTTACGCAGTTTAATCAGTAGAAATGATAAGTGTATATATATATATATATATATATATATATATATATATATATATTTATATTGCGTGTGTGTGGTGTCCTACCTTCCCTTTCGAGTAAATAAAGCTGTTTAAATACTAACATACCGAGTAACCAAAGGCAATGCGAGTAACTTTTGCCTGTTATCTCGTATTTTTCGAAATGTTAATACTTGAAACATAAAAAATTTATATACATTTTTACGAGTTTGTGTATATAATATATATATATATATATATATATGTATTTTCGAAGAACTTCTGCGAATTTTCGGATAACTTTTGCGAGTTTTTCGGTTTATTTCGAAGTGTTAAAAGAAGAAAAAGTTATCTAATAGTTTCATTCCGCTGCCGTCACATTTCTGGACTACGTATATGTTCTATCCTTTTTGTGTGGGGGTTTGGGTACAGAATGAAAAATAAATAAATAAATAAATAAAATAAAATAAAATCTGTATTTGATGTTTTTTATTCTCTTTCAAGTATCTTCTATAAAACTTTTAGGAAGACGCAATGCACTGGTACATATGTTTTTGAATATATCTACATATTGTATCCGGGCAGAGGTTGTGTTTGTGGGGGGTGGGGGGAATTAAAGCCGATTGACTGCACTTGTGTCCTAGGCCTGAGGAAAAGTGCCCTCCGTCGGGAAACTTCAAAGGTTCCTAGCCCATATTTACGCAAGTTTCGGAGACAGCCACGCAAAACTCCAAACGGCTAGGCCGACCAGCGCGACCTGCGATCAAACCCGGCACCTCCCGTCTACTAGCTTTGAGCGCAGAACTGCTCGGCCTCTGGTGGGCTCCGCAGGGGGGGGGGAAATGAATGATTTCTTTTAAAAAAGTATTTTGTTATCAGGAAACATAAATATGTTATTATATTCTAAGATTCTAAAAGGTGTAAAATTTCCACACAGAGAATGTTACGGCTTCATACTTATATTTTTACACTTTACTTAACATTATACGAGGGGAGAAGCACTGCATTAAAAAATAAATGAACCATTTATATTTGTTATTATACCTAAGAAAAAGCAATTTTGAATATTCATGTCTAAACTAGATGAAGTATTTTTCCCTTCTTCCTCCATTAATCTTTCATTCCTCAAGCTTAATTAGAAGAGGGCATAAATAAATAAAATTCCTCTTTCGCAAATAATTTTTCAAAGGGCTTTTATCCGCAGAGAAATAAAAATTCCTATGCAAAGAAATTCATGTTTTAGCATGCTTTTATTTTACTTCGTTTGTGTTTGTCAGTGTAAAATCAAATCAATGCAAGCAAATTTTAACTGACTTCCTAATATCCGATCGAGCTGAAATTGGCTTTTAAATGAATAATTCCGATGACAATATATGCACAACCAACAACATCCTCATAGAAAAAGGCCTGGGAGCCATGGGCCTCCAACTCCAGTTAGAATTTTTATTTCACATCTGAATCTACGTCCTCGTATCTGATTGAAGTGAAATTGTGAAATGAGATTAAATATTTAATCAAGTTACTATAAGAGAATAAAAATCAATTTTATTCAATACACTGAAACCTCTCGACTAATGGATTTCAAACTTTTACTTTGAGATACAACGATGGGACAAAACTGAAGTTTTAAATAATAATAATAATAAAATGTTTGTCGCATTGAGTAAAGAATATATTTATCCATCTACACGACCGTACATAAAGTCTGTGACAAAATGAAGTGACATTTCTATAGTAACTGTCATTTTAATGCCGTCTTAAATTAAGTATTATTACGATAATTGAAAAATCCTCTCTTTTAAGATTAATTGTTGTATATGACTTTTCACAAAAGAAAATTAGTCCTCGCCCATTCGAGTATAGAAAAATGGAATTCGGCCCGGGATGAATTAGAATTAGCGTCACCCAAAATACTAATCCTAATCCTAAACTTTTATCAGAGTCGTTTCTGAGAATGCCAAGACATACATGCAATAAGTAAATCATTTGTTTATAATTCGGTCGTTTTATAAATCGTTTGTTAATAATTTTTTAGGTAAGCATTCAGATAATAAATATAGAAATAGAAAATTTCCGTGTAAACAATGTTTTTTCAGACTCTGTTATAAAAATAAATAAATAAATAAGATAAAACAAATTAATAAATAAAATATATAACGAGTTTATTGTATTTATATAACCAAGAAGCTTAGATATAGCCTTTCCGTAAATGAAAAGCCCCACCAGTGGCAGAGCGGTTCTTCACTGAAAGCTGATATACGGAAAGTGCCAGGTTCGATCACAGGCAGCGCTCGTCGACCTAGTCGTTCGTAGTTTTCCATGGTTTTATCCGAATTACACGTAAATAAGGACTAATACCCCTTACGAAAGCCCCCAACGAAGGGCCTTTAACCCACAGGCCTAGGACCCTAGCGTAATCAATCGGCTTTAACCACACAACCACAACCGTAAATGAAAAAAAAAATAATAATTATAATAATTATACAGCATAGCAACGCCACCTTTTATCCGATATGCATCTAAATGGAATCAGCATGGTTTCACACATTATCCATACAACATATAAATTTTGGTGCATTTATATGTCATAGAAGAAGAGGTATGGCCTTCTCATTGACGAAATTAAATCACAGCTCAGCAGCGCAATGTGTCGGCTGATTTGCACCCAAGATGAAGCAGCACAGTGTCACATAATGTCTATCTCATATACTAAGTTGGATGCTGTTATACATTACAGAAACTGAGTTCTAATCTTCAATTAAATGGGTCGAATCACAGCATAGCAGCGCCACTATTGGATGATATATTCCAAAAGCTAATCTTCATCAAATAAAATCAAGGTCTAAACAAACACTAATCTTATTAAGATTCTGTCTAATGGTTTGTGAGATACAAAGTTTTACCAACACATCATAAACATAAACACAGGCAGCCATTTTCTAAGAATGGGTGAATCATGCTTAGGGCATCTAAAAACATGCAAATTCGTTGAAAATAGGAGTTGAAAAATTCACGAATCCAATACTTCCTTCTACATCATTTCACATAACAACGTCACCTACCGATTAACATGAACAAAAATTTAATCAGTTTATCTTCTCATAATCACCATTTACATATGTTATTCTGTACAATTTTCACCAATAGTTCTTGAGATACAGTCATCTGGGAAACCACAGAATGTAATGCCAGTTTTACATGACAGCCTATATTCGCCAAATTTAATAAGAATATGTTTTTAATAATATATAGCACACGGGGGTTTGGTGCATAGCATAGAAGCTCAGATATAGCTTTCACGTAAACGAAAAATAATACAGAATAGTAGCGCTACCTGTCGTTCGATATGTATTCAAATTGAATCAGCATAGTTTTATCTAAGGAACATTGCACATGCCAAGTTTTATATTCTTAAACACTGTAGAAGCATGCACTCGAACTCAAACAGCAGAGTTTTACATACTATATATATATAATAATAATAATGATCTATTAAACGAAGTAAAAGCCAAGCAACAGATACAAGATTACTGAAACCACATAGACTAATAAGAATGAAAAATTTTGTTATATAGGAGAAGCTCAGAAAGGTTAAAAAAATTCTTCAGGGGAGCACTTGAGCACTAATGTACGATTTCGTTCAGTAGCGGCTATAATAGAATGTTGTACCAAATCAACTGAAATTTCTAAATATGTAATTTGAAAGCCATTTTTTAAATATCATTATTTGATATTTATTATTTTGCGATTTTCGAATTGAAAAAGTGCCCTTTTTTCCGGTGTCCTTTTTTCGGTGCCTTTTTTCCGGGATCCCTTATGCGCATAGCTCGGAAAACTATATTTCAAGTTAAGGGATTTAGAAAATGACCACTTATTCATTCTAGAGGAAGGTGGTATATATATTTTTTTTTTATCTCAGTGTATTAAAGGTATAATAATGAATTATTAATTCTATCATTAAAAATGTTCAATTCAAAACAGTTGTTTTCGAATAACTATTTCGTAAATTTTATTTTCGATTGACCTGTAATACCATAATGGAAATCTTAATACCTTAATATTTCATTTAAGGATGTTTTTTTTTTTTCCAGGGGTGATTTTTTTTTTTTTTTTTTTTTTTTTTTTTTCGTCTCCTGATATAAACCTAATTAATTATAAAAATTCAACTTTGAAAACTTAAAACATCGTGTTGTGAGCTATTCTAAAAGTTTCAAATGTCTTGCTAGTCGAGAATTTATATGATTTTTGAATCATATAAAGGCTAATGAAGGCAGCGAGGACCCGAATTAATTGGCTAAAAGTATTAAAAAGCTGCATTGTCATCGTGTTCTGAGCTATTCTAAAAGTTTCAAATGTCAGTCAATCTAGTCGGGAAGTTATTATATGATTGTTGAATAATATAAACGCTACGGAAAGCAGCAGGGTCCCGAAACAATTGGCTAAAAGTATTTAAAAAAAAAAAAAGTCATCGTGTTCTGAGCTATTCTAAAAGTTTCAGGTGTATAGCTTGTCGGGAAGTAAGTTAAAAACCAATTGAAAAATTTGTACTGAACAAACAAAGAAGAAAGCGAGTTAGTAAAAATATGCTATAAAAGCATTTATCCAATGATATATGAACTTTTTCTGCGGAGAATTTTTTGTTTTCAGGGGTAATTTTTCCCGTGGGGCTTTTTCGCATATCTCTCTTCTGAGGAAACAAAACTTATGATTCATATGAGCCTAAGACAATAAATTTTAATATATATTTAATCTTATAAACGCAGTTAAAGAAAAAAGATGGAATTATTATGAATTTGTAATCCCTGTACCTCTAGAT
Organism: Salticus scenicus; assembly: GCA_963930645.1. Classification (NCBI taxonomy): domain Eukaryota; kingdom Metazoa; phylum Arthropoda; class Arachnida; order Araneae; family Salticidae; genus Salticus; species Salticus scenicus. The sequence continues at coordinate 106,737,457 of OZ005654.1, read as the reverse complement.
ACGGAAAAGTAGATATATATGATAAAACTGCTCTGCATGAAAATTGCCCCCAACACCATTTTAAATGTACATTAGATAAAGATGCATGCACTAATATCACATTTAATAATTTAAATAATTTAAAGTCATTAATATCAAATTTAATTTAAAAAAAATCAATTAATTATTTTTTATACTGTAAATGATTGAACGTAATTATGTTGAAATCTGTAGAAAATTAATATAAAAACTATAGTTTTCTTTTCCTCCTGTCTCATAATCCTATTGAAATATGCAACTCCGAACAGATAATGAAAAGATAAATATATCAAAATCCTGGAGCGATTACCCTCGACTTTCTGAATAACTAATAATTAACAATTGCTTAAATAAATTCAAAAAAGCCGGTAAGTAAACAAAAGTGAAAACCATTGTAGTGGATTTGAGTATCCCCCCCCCCCCCAAGTTGTATGTTGTTTGATGAACCGTAATGTATCCAAATTCTTTTGTGTGCCCCTGTAAAAAGAGTTATAAATATTAATCTCAGAATATCAAATATTCATCTTTATTATGTTTTAAACAATTTAAAATTTAACGTTACTAAATCGATTTTTAAGCACTTAGAGCCTATAGACGCACCAATGTATAAAAAATCTACTTCTTGTACTGGTAAAAAAAAAAAAAAAAAGTTATAAGTTCTAAACTTATGTAAATATCCTTGCGATAATAATCTATAACATGCCTATAAATTTATATTTTAATCGATGTGGAGTTTAAACTCTAGCGCACTTCAAATAACTAGAATCCATTAACCGTAATCACAAATAATTTTTGCTTGAATTCCTGTTAAAAATAATATTATAGTTTTAAAAAATTAAAGAACACGCTTTTATATAAATGTGAACTAAAAAGTACAAAATATCTATCTTAGTATTAAAGTAGGGTAAGAGGAAATCGTGTGAGTGACACACCATAATATTTACATACATTTAAATCATTAATTAAAATAATTTAGAATTAAACAAAAATCATTTTTAAAAAATCTCCCCTGACTGGGATCGAACGCTAGACCTTTAGGTTCGTAGCGCGGAGCTATACCTCAATGCCACGCCGTACACGTAGGGAAAGTCTTTTTTTACAATATAATATTTTTGTTTGCTCCCAGAGCGGTTACAAACATACAAACATGCATACATACATACAGGTGAAGCTTATAAAAGCGTGTTAAAAAAAAAAAAAAAAAAAAAAAAAAAAAGAAAAGAAAAGAAAAAAGAAACCTATTAAACTAATTAACTAACACTATTAACTCATCACAATCTATAGAAATCGTGCGACGTTTATCAGTAACATACCTATCAACTTTAAGCTCATTGGATAAAGCGCTCATCATAATATTAGAAGACCTTTAACTTGGCGTTAAAACCTGTTGCTTAGCTACCGGCAATCTTTTAAATATCTTCTATATATTTGCTGTTTCAAACAAGCTATATTTCAATTTCAAACAGGCACTGTTTTTTATTTTTTTCTCTTTTGAGCACCAAATGGAGTTCTCTTCATCATATATGGATTTTATAATTAACGCCTAAAGTTCGAAAAAGCTTATAATACTATGAAAACACACAATACAACACAACTATTAATAAAAATTTATTTTTAGAAGTACGGAAAAAAATGAAATTAAGATGAATAAATGGTAATGAGAAGTATAATCGAACTGAAAATACCGTCAAAATAGTCTATCGCAAAATAACATTTTTTTTCTTAGAAAATTGATAAGGGTATATAGCATAAAGCTTTTACCTGGAAACGAAAATTAATAGGGGTTTGTTTAATTAACAAAAGAGCGCATGTGTCCCAATCCTAATGGTGATCAGTATAATTTGTAACTAGATAGAAGTAGTGACTTTTTTAAAATCCGAAACATCTGTTGTATTTACTTTTTCCACTTTCCGTGAGGGGTTGACTAATCACCTTGTCAGTCTCTTGAAGGGTAGAACCTGCCCCAGGGGAAACTGCACTTGAGTGGACTCTACAATAGATGAGAAAAAGTGCTGATATCGGTACAAGCATCAATCACAGTATCTTGTTATTTTAGACAGATTGTATATTTTGTGTCGTATATGCTGATTATTTTTCTTAAACAAGTGAGAAAATGTAAATATTCTACACGTTTCACATGATGATTTTAATAGTTTTGAATTTTTTCAATGAAATTATTAATGTTTTTATTTTCAGAATTTTCATGAGTAATCGAGGGACGGGGGCCCAACTGAACTCCAAATATTTTCAAGGTGGGCATGTGCCCACCTGTGCCCACGCCCATGGGTTTGTGACATGTAAATAAGATACAAAGTTTCATATAAATAGGTAGCATGGTGATATAAAAACAAACATTTTCTTCACTCTGCCCCCCCCCCCTCCTTTAGCAAATCGTCCAGATATGTGTAAACTCACTGTAATTTTTCATAAAAAGCAGAAAGTTGTAAAAATACAAAGTTTTCTTTAATCGATTATACGGTAGTTTAAAGAATAATATATTTTACTTCTATCTGCGCCCCCCCCCCCAGATGTATAATACACTCATTGTGATCTTCATAAAAAGTAAGTGATAGTTATAGAATATATCATTAAAATCGGTAAAATGGTGATATAAAAAATCATTTTATTTTCATCTGCCTCCCCCCCCCCGTTTTTACCCCCCCCCCCAAGTATGTCTGACGCTTAGCGTGATTTTTTCACAAATTGTATATTATTATATAAAGTTTTTGTTTAAATCTATAATAGGGTATTTCAAAGGAAAATATATTTTATTTCCCTCTATCCCCCCCTTTCCCCCCCAGGTATGTAATACACTCATTGTAATCTTCATAAAAATTAAGTGGAAGTTGTAGAATATATTATTAAAATCGCAAAAATGGTAATATAAAAATTCAATTTATTTTCCTCTGCCCCCCCCCCCCTCCCCAAGTATGTTTGACACTTACTGTAATTTTTTTATAAATTATACGTGATTATGCAAAACATTTTTAGTCGATAATAGGGTAGTTTAAAGAAGAATCTATTTTATTTCCATCCCCCCCAGGTATATAAAATACTCACTGTTATCTTCATAAAAATTAAGTGATAGTTATAAAATATATCATTAAAGTCTGTAAAATGGTGATATAAAAAAATCATTTTGTTTTCCTCTGCCCCCTTTCCCCTCCAAGTATGTCTGACACTTACTGTAATTTTTTCATAAATTATTCGTGATTATACGGTTTTCTGAATCGATAAAAGGGTAGTTTAAAGAAGAATGTATTTTATTTCCATATTCCCCCTCCCCCAATATATAATGCAGTCATTGTGATCTTCATAAAAAGTAAGTGATAATTATAGAATATATCATTAAATCAGTAAAATAGTGATATAAAAGGTCATTTTATTTTCCTCCCCCCCTTTCTTTAACCCCCCCCTCCAAGTTTGCCGATACTTACTGTAATTTTTTCACAAATTTTACGTGATTATACAAAAATTCATTAAAATCGGTAAGAGTTTATATAAAACAATTGTCTTCTTTCGATCTGCTCCTAGTCCCCACCTCTCTTCCCCCAGGTATATACTAAATGAATGCTGTACCAAATCGATTGAAATTTCTAAATATGTAATTTGAAAGTCCTTTTTAAAATTTATTATTTGATATTTATTATTTTGCAATTAGCGAATTGGAAAAGTGCCTTTTTTTCCGGGATCCATTTGGCTGATGTAATGCAAGACAAGGAGAAAATCGAAGTTTTATCGATAAATATAATCGTATATCTGTCTGCTTGTTTATTATTTAAGAAAATATTTTTAACGTTGCATTTCAATTAAACCGAAATCGGGTTTTGGACGGCGAAGATTACCGAATGAATTTGAAATAAACTTAATTTTATTTTTTTATATAGTAGAATACATTAGCCGTGACTGAAAAGAAAAAAAAAAAAAAAAAAAAAAAAAAAAATGGCGCATCCGCGTGTTTCTGCTTCACACTTATGTTACGAATTATCAAATTTTGTGATTCATATACATTTTACTGAGGGATTTTGTGATTAAGTGATTTATTATAACTAGAACTCTCTATTATTCTGAAATGTTTTATAATAATATTTCAAAGAATATGCATAATGATTGTGATGTAAATTCATATGTTAACTGAAAAAAAAAAATGTCATTTTTTATTTAAAGTTCTTTTTTTCTTTCTTATATGTATTATGATAACAATAATAATGATAACAATAAAATAAATAAACAGATGAACGATTTGTCACAGTAAACCACAAAAGTCAATTTGACCAGTATTTTTTTTTTTTTTTTTTTTTTTTTTTTTAGATTTGAAAAATAGAATACTCATTTTAAATTAATCCCAATGAAAACACAAAAATATAGAAACAGAAAAATGAGGAGTTATTTTAATGAAAAGTTTTCTGTTTGAACTGACCATAACAAACAACAATAAAGAAAGAAAGAAAGAAAAGAAAGAAAAAATAAATAAAAGTAAAAATATATTTATATATATCGAAAAGAAAGAAAGAAAAATAACAATTTACTTAAGGAACAGGTCCCAAATAAGTGAATAATAAATAAAATAATATAGCTGAATTATAAATAAAATAAAATAAAATGTTCATAATGTAGAGGTATTTCATCAGGAGTCGCCATCCCAACATTGAAACATTCAGCTAAAAATTTCAAGGTTTTAATTTTTGGCAAACAATATTACACAAAATACACAAAAAAAAAATAACCCAACCTTGAAAAAAAAAAAAAAGTGCATGAACTGCAATTAGAATAAACAGTATTTCAGCAGATATAAATTCATAAAGCTTTCTAATTAAAGGTAAAAATTTAGCTTACGTCCAATAAATAAAGTTTGTCAATTAAATTAAATGCAACAAAGCTTCCATTTTTTTTTTTTTTTTTTTTTTTTTTTTTTAAATAATTCATCATCCCAACCGTCCAACCAGCCAAACACCACTATCTTATCTCTTTAATCAAACATCTTTCCATCCATCCTCCACTTTTTTTATTGTATTTTATTATTATTATTATTATTATTATTATTATTATTATTATTTTGTAATACACATGCCAGTATATTTTTATTTATTTATTTACTTTTAATGACAGAAATATTTATTGATATGTTAACGAATAAACTAAGTTTTTTTTTATTTATTTATTTATTTATTTTTTATTCTATATTAATAGTATCCTTAATAAATTTATTAATATTTTTGTTTTTGTATTTTGCTGAGCGTAAATTATTTATTCGAAAAAAGTAATTCAATATAATATTTCTATATACAGAAAGATAAAGACGTGAATTAAAATGAGTAAACATATTTACCTTAAAGACAAAATCTTGTCTTTGATCATAGATATCAGTACAAATTTTATTATCATTAAATTGAATTTTAAGGTCTAGAAAGTTGATTAACTTGTTTTTATTTTTAGTTAAAATTAAATTTGCCTGAGAAACAATTCATTTCAGATTTTCAAATATTTATTGCTTTATATAAGGCTTCGCTTTCATATGTAATAATTTATTGATTAAAGCTTGAGAAGTGCGATTCAATTGATGTTTCTTTTAACTATTCTTAGATACATATATTTTGAATCTTATGACTAAATTTGGCATTTGATCATATCTTTCTCTTATATTCTACAATTATGCTGCAGTAAATAAATATATATACCATTTCACCGTGTGCGCGTGTAAAGAACGTACGAAAAATCCTTGTTCAGGCAACAAATTCTATAAATTCAATCATTTTAATTATTTAAATTTATTTATTTATATAATTTACAAACATATATTAATGCCAGTTTATTTGAGACTTAAAATTATTAACAGTAGGTTTGTTTACTACAAATTATTCCATATAGCGAAAGAAATTATTTAATTTAGCATCATTTCGTAGAGCAAAAGATGAACTCTTATTGATCTATAAATTTCCACTAACGTTTCATCGCGAGAAATATTAACTTATATTAATAATTAAAAAAAAAAAAAAAAAAAAGATAAAAGAAAAATCGAACTAGAGTCCTGCGCGGGTCGGGTTTACCCGACCCGAACCCGACAGATGGATTTTAAATCAACCAGACCCGAACCCGACAGATGGATTTTAAATCAACCAGACCCGAACCCGACAAAAAAAATTTCATCAACCCGAAAACCGACCCGAAACCACAACAGAGATTTTTTTGCGACCCGAACCAGACCCGAAACCCGAAAAATAAATCAACATTACTTATTCATCTAAAAATCATGCAAAAAGAGGTAAAATGATATAACATGATATAAAATAAAGTAAATTTTCATTGTCACACAGATGGTAATTAAAAAAAAAAAAAAAAAAAAAAAAAACTAGTATGTTGTGGCCACCGCAAGACATTCTTCTATATTTTTCTGTCAAATTCACTAAGTGCGAATTATTTATAAAAACTATTATTAAAAAGTTTAACGTGATGAATGCAAATAATTTTCATCTTAGGGAAATCTAACACTAAATATCCAAAGAGAGACAGTTTTATCGTCTATAAATAACTTCTTAAACAATGCGTTTTTTATAATGGTTATGTCACATATCATGGTTCGTACAGTTATATGGCATAGAAGTTGAGATATAGCCATCCTGTTATCGATGAAATTTGCAGTATAACAACGCCACCTATTGGCCGACAAGCATTCCAACTGAGTCAGCATAATGTCTCATGATCTCGCCTTCTCACATATTAAGTTTTCTTTGATGATACACAATAGAATATGAGATATAGCTTTCCTTGTAATTGTGGAAATCACTGTATAGCAGCGCCATCTGTTGAGCGGTTTACACCAAAAGTTGACAGGCGCTAATATGTGTTAAATGACACCTACATACAAATTTATATAAAATTCTGTGCAGTAGTTCTTGAGATATAGACTTTCCTTAAACTGCAAAAATCGCTGTGTAGCAGCGCCACCTGTTGGCTGATAGGCATTCAAATTTAATCAGCATAATATCTCATACTGGTCTTCTCACATATCAAGTTTTGTTGGATTATACGCAACAGAACCTGAGATATAGACTCCCCTGAAATAGCAGAAATCGCTGTATAGAAGTGCCACCCGTCGAGCGGTTGACACCAAATGTTGACAGAATCTAATATTTTCTTCTACTGAATATAGAAGAAAATAAAATAAAAACTTGTAAACTGCGAAATCTTTTCTATTTCCAGAATGTAAATGCAATGTTATACTGTATTTGTATTTCTTTATATTTATATACTAACAACAGTCGAGAAAGATTAAAATACTTTTCTAATTTTCATACAATTTCTACAAAAGATACATATTAGCTCCGTTGAAGAAAAAAAACAGATCCAGATACAAATACGGATCTATTTTTCTGGCGGATATCCGCGGATACGAATAGGGAGATCCGGTACATGTCTGCCCACCAGCGGCCGAGCTGTTCTGCGCTCGATGCTGGTAGATAGGAGATGTCGGGTTCGATCCCAGGTCGCTCTCATTTCCGTGCTTTCCTCCGAAACACGCGTAAATACGGGCTAGGACCCCTTAGAAAGACTCAAACGGAGGGCATTCCCCCTATAGGCCTAGGACACATCTGGAGTCAATCGGCCTTAAATCCTCCAAGGAAACAACCAACCGATACATGTCTAGTATGTGCAGAATGTTTAAATTAGTTACATAGTTGTAAACATGCCTATAAATTTATGTTTATAATTGTAAAAAATATTTTGAAAGGTGTTCTCAAGTCGACCCGACTTGTTGAAAACCAAACCCGACCCTCAAGAAAAAAAATTCAGTCAACCCGACCGGAACCCGACCCGCGCGAAAAAAAGTTCAGTCAACCCGACCCGAACCCGACCCGCAAGATAAAAAATTCTGTCAACCCGACCCGATGCAGGACTCAAAATCGAACTTTGAAAACACTTTAAATTACAAAAAAATGCTGAGTAATTATTGTTCCAGGTTGCGTTTATGCTTTTTTTCTGTACTCATGCTTATTTTGTTTGCCTGATGAAGAGTCTTCGTTTTATTTCGACTCGAAAAAATAGCGATATTTTTGTAAATTATAGTTTTTTTTTTTTTTTTTTTTTTTTTTTTTTAATTTATAGAGTAAGAGAAAATTGCACAAAATTTGATACCTGAAAAGGCCATAATGAAATGCTATGCTGATTCAGTTCGGATGTTTATCGCCCGAACACGAATCTGTTATGCTACACTTTCTCGCTCGACGGGACAGCAAAATCTGAGATTCTGTAACGTATAAATGCATCAAACTTTATGTGAAAAATGGCTATTATGGAAAAAAAAAAAAAAAAAAAAAAATGTGTTTAAATTTTAATTGTGTTTTAATTTTAAAAAAAGTGTTTTAATTTTGATGTTTCTTGGCCGTCATGTCCGGTTGCTATTAATCAGCTCCAGCGATTTTCCATTTAGCATTTGTCTTAGCACTTGTTTGTTAAAATTGTACTAAACTGCATATGTAATATATGTACTGTGAGAAATTAGGATAAATATTTATTCATGTTAATTGGTGGACGGCGCTATCATGCAGAGTGAAATAGAAGAAAGTTTTGCGATGACCAGAGTATACTAAATTTTTACTATAATTTCTATTTATTTTTTTTCTTTAAGTTATATGTGTTGTTTATTTCCCCACATTACTTCATTTAATGCATATAAAAGTTACTTTGGTTTATTTAAAATATATGTATACAAATAGACAAAGAATATTTTAAACAAATGCATTTTTGAGCTAATTTCAAAGCAATAATATATAAATATGTGACTGAACAAATACGTTTCTACTTATGTAATTATTTTATTAATTTTTCACCATTCAGGGTAATGATTCTAATCCCCCCCCCCCCCAATAAAAAAATTATCCTGCACAAAGGAACGTACATGTTGGACATATATTTCTAATTCTTTCCCACTTCAAAATAATTGCTGAAAGTTAGTTACAAAAAATAAAATAAAAGACTATCTATCTGAAATTTCACACAATGTTTCTTTTTACAAATATTTTCCAATAAGAACTCTGAATTCGTTTTGAAGCTTATTTCATTTTAAAATTTTTTGCTTCTGGCTTTAGCTTTTCATTTCTAATGTATCGGTGTTGGGAATTAAGAACAATTGACCACGCTAGGGTCGTAGACTTTGCGGACCCAGTGACGTCAAGCAGCTTCAAAAGCAGAGCCTCTCGGTTAATAGTGCGGCATGATTTCTCTGAAAATCACTTTGTATGTTTCCCTTGCTTTTCAAAAGGATGGGAAACTGATCATTCTTGTAATTGCCTTGGGCGATCCGACGATGTCCCCTGTCTTTCATCTCTCTATTCTAAAAATAAGTCACTGCCATTGCCGTGCTTCCAGCTTTATCGTGTTTTTTTTTTTTTTTTGTTCTTTCTTGGCTTATACTGCAAAAACTACTTTACATAAAAACACGGAATTTTGCTGTCTTGTACAGTAATGTGCAATAAACATGCTACAACAAATCATTTGTAAATCAAAGCTTGAATGTCTTGAAGTATCGTTGCTGATGCTATTACTGATATTATTAACACGGACATAATACTTGCTAATAAATATGGCAAATGAAATGGAATTCAGGAAGTTTAATATTATCTTACGATGTCGAATATGCATATACGCGTACTTTTTAGGGATCCCGAAAAAAAGGGCACCGGAAAAAAGGGCACGGAAAAAAGGGCACCGGAAAAAAGGGCACTCGGAAAAAAGGGCACTGGAAAAAAGGGCACTGGAAAAAAGGGCACCCGGAAAAAAGGGCACCGGAAAAAAAGGCACTTTTTCAATTCGCAAATCGCAAAATAATAAATATCAAATAATGAAGTATAAAAATGGCTTTCAAATTACACATTTAGAAATTTCAATTGATTTGGTACAACATTAATTTAGTATATACCTCGGGGAAGATGGGGGGTGGGGGAGGGGGGAGGGGGGGCAGGAGCAGATCGAAAGAAAACAATTGTTTTTACATAAAATCTTACCGATTTTAATGAAAATTTGTATAATCACGTACAATTTGTGAAAAAATTACTGTAAGTGTCAGGCAAACTTTAGGGGAGGGGGGTTAAAGAAGGGGGTGCAGAGGAAAATAAAATTATCTTTTATATCACAGTTTTATCTACTTTAATGATATATTCTATAACTATCACTAACTTTTTATGAAGATCACAGTGAGTGTATTATATACCTGGGGGGGGGAGCAAGGGGGGCAGATAAAAATAAAATATATTCTTCTTTAAATTATTCTATTATTGATTAATTTTTTTTTGTATAATCACGTATAATTTATTAAAAATTTACAGTAAGTGTCAGACATACTTAGTGTGTGTGTGTGTGGGGGGGGGGTTAAAAAAGGGGGGGGGGAGGAAAAATTAAGTGATTCTTTATATCACCATTTTAGCGATTTTAATGATATATTCTATAACTACCACTTAATTTTCATGAAGATTACAATGAGTGCATTATATACCTGGGGGGAGGCAAGGGGGGGACCGATGGAAATAAAATATATTCTTCTTTAAACTACACTATTATCGATTTAAACAAAAACTTTGTATAATAGAATACAATTTGTGAAAAAAATCACAGTAAGGTCAGACATACTTGAGGGGGGGGGGGGGGGGCAGAGGAAAATAAAATATTCTTTTATATCACCATTTTACCGATTTTAATGACATATTCTATAACTATCACTTACTTTTATGAAGATCAAAATGAGGGTATTATACATTTGGTGGGGGGGGGGGGCAAGGGGGACGCAGATAGAAATAAAATATATTATTCTTTAAACTACCGCATTGTCGATTTAAAAAAACTTTGTATCTACGCAATTTTCTGCTTATGAAAAATTACAGTGAGTGTACACATGTCTGGACGATTTGCTAAGAGGGGGGCAGACTGAAGAAAATGTTTGTTTTTATATAACCATGCTATCTACACAGTCCAGTCACATTAATGTGACCACTTGTCAAAAGCCGGAATAACCACCTTTCGCAGAGCGGACTGCTGCGAGACGTGCAGGAAGAGAGTCACATAGGTCCCTGAAGGTGTTCTCTGGGATGTTGAGCCATGCCGACTCTAATGCCGTGGCCAGCTGCGCTAGATTACGCGGTTGAGGATCCATGGCGCGAACAACTCGATCGAGATGGTCCCACAGATGCTCGATTGGGTTTAAGTCAGGTGAGTTTGGTGGCCAGGGGAGGACGGTAAACTCATCCTGGTGCTCTTCGAACCATGCACGTACACTGGCAGCTGTATGGCACCTCGCATTGTCCTGCTGGAAGATGCCATCATCCTGAGGAAAAACAATGCGCATGTAGGGGTGAACATGGTCCGCAAGGACAGATGCGTACTTGTATTGATCCATTGTGCCTTCCACAATGATCAGTGAACCTAGAGAATGCCAGGAAAACATTCCCCAGACCATAATGCTCCCGCCTCCAGCTTGGACCGTTCCGGCAATGGTTGCAGGGTGGTTCCTTTCAGAGGTTTCACGCCTTATACGCCAACGTCCATCTGTCCGATGGAGCATAAAACGCGATTCATCCGAAAACGCAACCTGTCGCCACTCAGTGGACGTCCAGCTGCTGTACTGGCGTGCAAATTCTAGCCTTCGCCGTCGATGAACAGCAGTCAGCATAGGTGCACGAACCAGGCGTCTGCTTCGGAGGCCCAGACGCAGCAATGTTCGCTGAATAGTAGTTTGGGAGACACTTTTGGTAGCCCCTTGGTTCATTTTGGTGGTCAGTTGCTCAACGGTAGCCCGTCTATCTGCCCGAACGCATCTCCGCAACCGTCGTTCGCCTCTGTCATCTATGGCCCGTGGTGCACCACATTTGCCACGTCGCTGATTTTGGACAGTCCCATTTTGCCATGCACGGTACACTTTTACCACGGCGGCACGCGAACAGTTCACAAACTCAGCCGTTTCGGAAATGCTTCCACCCTTGGCCCGAAAGCCAATGATCATGCCCTTTTGGAAGTCGGATAAATCGCTTCGTTTCTGCATTACGCCAACGATTGAAATGTTTTCCGAAGCCCTCACACACCCTTTATATACGCTCAACTGCACTGTGCTGCCACCTGCCTTCTGTGATTGGTTATTTAACTCTGACATGGAAAGTAGGTGGTGGTCACATTAATGTGACTGGACTGTGTAATTATATAAAACTTTGTACCACTATCACTTTCATTTTATTAAAATTATAGTGAAAGTTAACTAAAGTTGATAAGGGGGGGGGGGGGTAGGGGGGACAGATGGAAAATAAAATAATCTTTTTAAACAACACTTATTATCGTTTGTTTTATTGTTTTATTTGCATTTTGTGTAAGTATCAATTACTATTAATGAAAAATTATACTGAGGTATGCAAAAATTCAATGTATGATTTAAATCTGTAAAAAAATTATTCAAAAATGAATTTTCTACTTTTAATCTGTCTCTTTTGTCCTTCCCCCGATGTAGATAAAAGACACTTACACTCTCGTTGATGTTTATAGCATGAGTTTTACAAGGAGAAATTTAAAAAAGTGCCCTTTTTTCCGCAATCCAAAAATTCAATACATTGGTAATATCAGGCATTAATTAAAAGTTAATATTAAACATTGGTAAAAGATTATTCTAAAACAGAATATTTTTCTTTGATCTGTCTCTCCCCCTCCCCTCGTAGAAACAAAATATTTTTGCTATCGTCCACGTTTAACAAGTATTTTACAAGTAACAATTAAGAAAAGTGCCCTTTTTTCCGGTGCTTTTTTTTCCGGATTGCGGAAAAAAGGGCACTTTTTAAATTTCTCCTTGTAAAACTCATGCTAATCATCAACGAAAGCGTAAGTTTTTTATTTCTACGTGAGGGGGGGGGGGGGTGGACAAAAGAGATAGAGTAAAAGAAGAAATTTCATTTTTGAGCAACTTTTTTAGAGATTTAAATCATTGAATTTTTGAATACCTCCCTATAAATTTCCATTAATACTAACTGATATTTACACAAAATGTAAATAAAACAATAAAGCAAACGGTAATAAGTGTTTTTCAAAAAGATTATTTTATTTTTCATTTGCCCCCACTACCCCCCTCCCCCCTTATCAATTATAGGTAACTTTCACCATAATTTTAATAAAATGCAAGTGATACTCGTACAAAGTTTAATATAAATATGTAGCATGGTGATATAAAAACAAACATTTTCTTCACTCTGCCCCCCCCCCCCACAGCAATTCGTCCAGATATGTGTAGACTCACTGTAATTTTTCATAAGCAGGAAGTTTTATATATACAAAGTTTTTATTTTTAATCGATTATACGGTAGTTTAAAGAATAATATATTTTACTTTTATCTGCCCCCCCCCCCCCAGATGTGTAATACACTCATTGTGATCTTCATAAAAAGTAAGTGATAGTTATAGAATATATCATTAAATCGATAAAATGGTGATATAAAAAATAATTTTACTTTCCTCTGCCCCCCTCCCCCTTTAAACCCCCCCCCCCCCGAAGTACGTCTGACACTTAGAGTGATTTTTTCACAAATTGTATGTTATTATACAAAGTTTTTGTTTAAATCTATAATTGGGTAGTTTAAAGGAAAATATATTTTATTTCCATCTAACACTCTTGCCCCCCCCCCCCAAGTATATAATAGACTCATTGTAATCTTAATAAAAATTAAGTGGTAATTATAGAATATATTATTAAAATCGCTAAAATGGTAATGTAAAAATTCAATTTATTTTCCTCTGCCCCCTTCCTAACCCCCCCCCCCCTCCAAGTATGTTTGACATTTATTGTAATTTTTTCATAAATTATGCGTGATTATACAAATTTTTTTTAAATCGATAATTGGATAGTTTAAAGAAGAATATATTTTATTTTTATCTGCTCCCCCTTGCCCCCCCCTCCCAGATATATAAATCACTCACTGTTATCTTCATAAAAATTAAGTGATATTCATAAAATGTATCATTATTCGGTAAAATGGTGATGACAAGTTGTACGTGATTATACAAAGTTTGATTAAAATCGGTAAGAGTTATTGTAAAAACAATTATTTTCCTTCGATCTGCTCCTGCCCCCCTCCCCCCTCTTCCCCGAGATATATATTAAATGAATGTTGTACCAAATCAATTGAAATTTCTAAAAATGTAGTTTGAAAGTCATTTTTTAAATTTATTATTTGATATTTATTATTTTGCGATTTGCGAATTGGAAAAGTGCCCTTTTTTCCGGTGCCCTTTTTTCCGGTGCCCTTTTTTCCGGGTGCCCTTTTTTCCGGTGCCCTTTCTTCCGTGCCCTTTTTTCCGGGATCCACTTTTTAATCATTAAAAAATACAGTAATTATATCCAAATAGAAACTACAGTTGCGATAAGAAATAATTATGTGTATTCAGTGTACATTTTTATATGGCTATTTTTATTTTTGAATATCTAAAGTAGGGAGTGAATATTTTAGGAGTCTGGTTATTGAAGAAAGTCGAGGATAAAGCTACCGGAGGGGTTAGTGAGTGAAGACAGCAGGGGTCAGAGCCCCATAGTACAGCAATATGAATGTACCAGCGGATTAAATTTGATATATATATTTTTTTTTAATCGACTGCAATTTATTGTTATCTTTGTAAATATTCAAATAAAATAAAATTAATTAATTAATTGCAAACAAATTGCATAAAATTTCTTTTGTGATGCTCTGTAAGAGAATAATTTGTGCTACACATATCGCTTTTTGCTGTAAATATCGTTTACGCGATCATTTAACCATAATTATATTTTATTGACCAGTGTATTACCAAAATTTTGTGCAAATAAAGATATTTTCTTAATTACTTTCGACCAGTGTTGAAACAAAGCGTTTATGATTGTAGTTTGTTTAACTGCCTGCTCGTCCAAGCTGCACTTTACTTAAATATAAATTGGTTTTTAAGAAATTGAAGATGTTATTAACGTATAAAGTAATGTTTCCTATTGAAAGTGATGTCTGCATCTGCATCAAATATTAATCATTTACAGGGCCTACCAAAGAATTTGGATACATTACAGCTTATGTGTGTCAACTATTTGAAGCAGCACCATTATTGGCTGAGAGTTTCTTATCTAAGTGTTGCTAGACGGGAAATGCCAGGTTTGAATCCAGGTCGCTATCGTCCTTCGAGCCTTTCTAATTTTTCCGTAATTTTCACTGACTATCGCGAGCTAACATGGGGTAATATCCTTATGGGAGATCCTTGCGGAGGGTTTTTCGCCCTGGGCAAATTTTTGGAGTAGACAACCGACCATAATCATCATTATACATTTAAACTTTTCTTTCTTTATTTTAGTACACAGAGAAACAAAGTAAAATTACAAAAGTACGTCATGCTGTTTCAGTTAAAACAAGATTTCTGTAGGTTACTTATTTACGACAACTTGAACGACAATAATTATTTTGTGCTTCAACCTTATTTCATATCTAAATACAAAAAGAGAACTAAATGCACTTGGAAATGGAAAATGTTTATAATTTACTGAAACCATTTTTTTTTTCTTTTTTTTTTCCATGACTTATTTAGATTCACATTTTTTTACATTTTGACAAAATTAAAATAAAAAAGAAACCACCCTTCTAAAAAGAAAAGAAGAAGGGGATATTTGATGGAGAAAATTCTTGCAAAATAAAATGTAATTGCCCCCTCTCCTCCACTAAACAAAATTAATAATAATAATAATAATAATAATAATAATAAATAAAATATTTGTTCACTCTGCGTCTATGATCAGTTATATAGTAAGCAGTAGTCAGTTGAAATAAGGGAAAATATAAAATAATCTGCTCTCGTAGAAAGTGAACTCTAGAAGAAATATATAATTATACATGGCCTTTAATAGAGGCGTATTGGTATTAAAATCAATGAGCAAAATGTGGTACCGAGAGCTACACACTATAAATATAAATGTAGGCAGCCCTTGAATCCTACGTGCCAATTTTAGCACCTTTCGGCTACCGTAGAATTTTAATAGACATTTTCATTTTATTTAAACAGTGAAACTCTTAAGGAAATATGTAAAAAATAGTTCTATTTTCCTGTAGCCAAAAGTGCTACATTTGGCATCTATATACAAAGGTGGGCTTTAAGACCCTTTAAGTAAAATCTCAGCTATTATAGTGTCCTACAAAGCATATTCCGTGTGTTTACGAGATAAAGAAAAAGAGAGAGAGAGAGAGAGCAAGATTAATTATTATTTAACATAATACACTATACAAATCACCAGACCCTTTCGCATTCAGATGTTTTGCCAAATATTGCATGAAGTACACAATTATCTTTAAACTCTAACAGTATAAAAGCATGTTACCTTATATATATTATACCTTATATTTATATATATTTCAATGAAAGTTTTATCTCGAAGGCAAAATGAGGACCTGAAAAATACACACACACAAAATAGTAATAATAATGATGATGATGATAATAATAATAATAATAATAATAATAATAAAGCATTTAGGATGACTTTGTAAAAAATTATTTCTTGAAATGCGTTCTGGATGTAGCATGTAATTATGAGAATTCTTCCAACTCTCTGTATTCATTTGTATAAAACTAGCACATACACTCAAGGTAATATAAAGATTTCTTTAAAAAATTGAAAAGTTTATTATTATTATTATTATTATTATTATTATTATAACTTGTAGTGTTTTCAAACTATTGCAATGATATTTTATTTATTTATTTAAAAAACTTTACATACTATACAATAGAGACATGCGATTAGAATATAAAAATATTAAATATATGATAAAATATGAGTACACTAACCGCCACTTAATAAATTCACTGGTTAATAAAATCAACCGCTTAATTTGATCAAATTGCCGGGACCGAAATCAAATCAATGCAAACCAATTTTAAAACTGCCGCTTAATAAAATCAGCATCTCCGGTTATTAAACTGAAAAAAAAAAAAAAAAAAAAAAAAAAAAAAACTCTTCTGCAGAAAAAAAATGTAATTTATGCACGCTAAACAAATTTTTATTTACACTGTGACTTTTTATTTCTGAAATAAAATCGAAAATAAAATATAGGAAACCCTCTGTTTTCTCTCTTTGTCGAAAATTTTACATTTACAACATTAAATTTTACATTTACAGTAATTAAACACACCCCATCACCTGTCTTAGTAACAATTTCAAGGAATGTATTCTTCAAAGCGCGGTAATAGATCACATTTTGATTTGATTAGGCGATTTTTTTTATAGTTTAATTAATAAAAGACAATTTCTAGTTCTTATTCTGATATAACTAAGAAAGAAGAAGCTTAAACTAAATTTTAATTCTTCCCAAGGAAAAGAATAAAAAATCTATAAAGCGTTTACCCACATTTTTATTTTCATGCAATGAATGGTAATATAATACTCGCAAATTGTAAATAAATATTAATAAAATCCCCTATAATTTTCCTTCTTTGCCTCCTCGACTCACTTTTCTTACTAACCCCTGCGGGGCTCTGAGCGCTTATTCGTTGCTTTGCCTTTCACTAAATGGGATTAATAAAATATTATAGAAATCCCATATTTAACGTCAAATTAAAATACTTAATATTTAATACCACATTTATTTAATCATTTTATTTTATTTTATTACTTTCTTCTATATTCAATAGAAGAAAATATTGGATTCGTAAAAATTTTCTATCTCGGGTTTTTGATGGATTTACACGTTTTGAGAGCTGTAGAACACGATTTGACCATTTTTAGAAAATGTCTGTCTGTCTGTGTGTGACAAAGTTTTATGGAAACTGTATCTCAGGAACTACTGCACAGAATTTCGTACAAATCGGTAAGTAGTTACACATAGACATAAATTAGTGTTTACCAACTTTTGGTAAAAATTGCCTTACAGGTTGCGTTGCCATCCCGCTTTTTCTAAATTTTTAACATGGTGGTATAGGAAAAAATTTTGTATAAATGTGCATAAAGAGAATTATTTTTTAATAATCATTATGAAATTTAAAAGAATTATTTGTAATATAGTCAACTGGGAAAAAAAAAATTGTGTATTTAGGAGCTTAGTCATTTTTTTTTTTTTTTTAATGTAATATTGAGAATAAAATTGACTTTTTTTGGATATTTAGTGTTATACTACCTCTCTAATATGAAGATCGTCTGCATTACCATGGAAAATATTTTTTTTAAATAATGATTTTAATAAGTTATTTTTACTGAGTGAATTTGTATAGGAAAATATAGAAGAAAGTCATGTGGTGGCCACAACATACTAGTTTTTTTTTTTTACCTTTGTTTGTTCTTGTTGTTGAAATATTGCGCTTTAAATCAACTCTTTTTTTTTTCTTTAATAAAATAAAATTCGCAATATCATAGACCATATTGCATTACAGCGTTAGTATATGACCCCCTTTGTGATTTTTAAATTCCTGTCAGTATTTGGCGATGAATTTTTTATTTATAATTGCTTTTGTTTTCGTTTTTTTAATCGAGTAACACTTTTTTATCGACAGTCTATAATTTTTATTATTGAATTTTTTTAGTTAAGGCTTAGTCACAACTGTAATAATGCATTTAGAAAAAAAAAAAAAAAAAAACTCGCCATTTGAAACAAATAAAATAAGAATACAAGATAAATTAAAATAATACATGTAGCTCTATGTAAAGTCCGATTTAGCTGTTTTCTTTAAAAGGTATAATTGTTTGCCGAAACAATGAATGGGATGTGAAAGAAAACTTTATTTAAGAAATGTCTATTGTAGATTGTAGGAAAGGCACAATAAGAGGACATAGGGAATGCATAAAAATTTTTCTATAGATTTACACGACTTGACATATCTAGATTTAATCATTTTAAGAAAATGTCTCTGTGTGTGTTAGAGACAACAATTTTGTGCCAACTGTATAACAAGAACTACTGCACAGAATATCATACAAATTGATATTCTGTGAGGACTTACTTGGATTTACTTGGAGATTGGACTTACTGAGGATTGGACTTACTGAGACTTACTTGGACTTACTGAGGATTTACTTGGAGGCCAAAGCGTAGCCTTGCTTTTGCCTCCAAGGCAGTTGCACGTATTTGCACCTGATGAAGAAAGGCTACGCCCTTTCGAAACCGGTTGTGCTGATTTTAAATTTATGGTGTGTGAAGAAGTTTTAATTTCTTTCTATTGTCTGTACGCCAGTTTTTGAATTTATTTTTGGCAATTTTGTAATAACTTAGCAAGTCATACCAGGGTTGCCAAATTTGGCCTTTTTTTTTTCAGTGGTCACCAATAATTTTGAGAAGTGACATTTGATATACATAATACACTATCAATCTTCGAAGTGATTAGTCAAACGTTACAAATAAAAATTACTGATGACTATTGATTAAAAAAAAAGGCCAAATTTGGCAACCCTGAGTCATACCCGTTCTTTGCAATTCTTTTGAAATCTAAAGAAAACAACTTCAATTTATATTAAAAATAATAATAAAGTAAAATAAATGCCGGATAACCTAAATTATCAACATCTTTGAATAGCAAATATTTCTATGAGATATATTTGAATATCCAGTAACTTTTATTTTCTGAAAAACAGGCACCCTTACAAAGGAAACGAAACGATTTCTGTGTTTACAAACAGAGATGAGTCTCTATATTTTTTCTTCATCTATATCTATATTCTGCATCTATATCTATACATACAGTTTGAAATTTTGAGGATTTCAGTGGTAATATTAAACCATTTGGAGGATTATGTATTTTCTCCAAATTATAATGCATACTAGGTACCGTTTTACATTTAGTTTTATTTCAAAAAAAAAAAAAAAACAGCTTTCTTTCTTTCTTTCTTTCTTTCTATCTTTCTATCTTTTTTTTTTCTTTTTTTTTTCGTTCTTCAAATAGAGATTATTAAGTAAATTTTGAAATCACCTATTAATGTCAGTTTACAAATTATTTCTGATGTCAAACTAATATAAATATAGATCAGTGGTTTGATAACGAAAGCATCATCCAAATTTTATCATTATATGGTATTGTATTTTATTTTATTTTTTACGAATTATGCACATATTAAAATAATAATAATAACAGTGGTCAAAGCAATCAAATAGAAAAATATAGGAAGGTTTTCAAGCAAATACAGGAACATAATTTCAAGAGAAGATTGAGATAGCCAGTATAAACGAACTTTCTCTAACATTATTTTATAATCTTGCTATCATAAACGACTTTCTAAATAATCCATGCTAATTTAATCTCATCTAATTTGGCACATAAAATAAATAAATAGATTTGTTATTGTTTACTTTTTACATATTTAGAAAATAATACATTTTCAAATTTACAATCTCTTGCTTGTTTGGCTTACGTACCAGTTTGCATCATTTAACATAAGTTCACATATTTTTAAAATAATGACACCTTTTTACTTTCTTCTGTATTCAATAGAAGAAATTATTGGATTCGTAAACATTTTTTTACCTCTGGTATTCAATGAATTTAGATGTTTTGAGAGGTCTAGAATGCAATTTGACTACTTTTAGAAAATGTGTGTGTGACAAAATTGTGTGACCACTGTATCTCAGGAACTATTGCACAGAATTTCATAAAATTTGATATGTAGTTGCATCTTGACATAACTTAGTGCTTATCAACTTTTGGTGAAAATTGTCCAACAGATTGCGTTGCTATCACGCTATTTAAAAATTTTTAACATGAAGGTATAGGACAAAATTTCCTATAAATGCGCATAAAGAGAATTAATTTTTTTTTAATCATTAAGAAATTAAAAAGAATTATTTATAATAGCAATAGTCAACTTGGATTTTCATTTTTTTTTTTTTTTTAATGTAGGTACATCGCTTTTCTCCCGAGGGAAAGGGGGCGGGGGAAACTTTCAATAGAGCTGCGTCAATACCTTTAAAACGAATAATTAGATCATCGATCTGTGATAATTTAAAATAAAGTTGTCGAATTTTCTTTCTTTTTCTTTTTTCTTTTTTTTTTTTTGTTTTTACAATAAATAAATAAATAAGTAAAAATAAAATAAATAAAAACAGACTACCCC
The DNA here is from genome assembly GCA_963930645.1 of Salticus scenicus. Lineage (NCBI taxonomy): Eukaryota > Metazoa > Arthropoda > Arachnida > Araneae > Salticidae > Salticus > Salticus scenicus. Next base: position 106,716,378 of record OZ005654.1, on the reverse strand, counting down.
CCCCCTCCACACACATACACACACCACCACCTATTTTTTTTTTTTTTTTTTTAGGTGTGATATCGAAAATCAAATCGACCTTCTTTGGTATTTAATGTTATACTTTTTTACAATGAAAATCGTCTTCATTCACCATGGAAGATAACTTAAATAAATAACGATTTTAACAAATAATTTGTATTGAGTCAAAGGAAAATATAGAAGAAAGTGATATGGAGGCCACAACATACTAGCTTACATCATAATTTTAAAAAATTCAAAAGGAAAAAAAATAATAATATTCAATAAACCCTTCAATTTAGCTACATATAATTGGTTAAAAATGGTTTAAGGTAATGAATTGTGTCCAATAAATACAAAAATATAGTACATAAGCGAAAATATTAAAATGGTAATGGCATTAAGAATTCTTTTAATGGTTGTTTGAAAAAAAAAAAAAAAATGTTTCTAATGGTATTTTTAAGCTGTACAGTTAGTTACAATGTTTACACTAGGACATATTTTTATTTTATTCAACTGAAGCCGTGGGTAAAATTTTGCCTTATTTTTCTGTCATATCTTCTGTTAAATTATCCTTTTTAAAAAATCTTTTATGCGTTACATACCATTGATAAGGTTTTATTAATCAATAAATTGTTGAAGCTATAAAGTCAGTTTCAAGTCCAGTGGATCATTCTGAAATTGTTTATGAAATTAAGTCAATTTTTATAATGAAAATACTATATTAAATTAATTTTGTAATGAATGCATACATGCATTATTTTTATGGAAATATTTATAAATTTAAGAAAAATGACTGATAGTGTAGGTGGATATTATGCATTTATACATGAACGTTAAACCACAAACAAATAACAATTATTAAAAAAAAAAAAAAAAAAAAAAAAAAAATCAACAACTCTGTTATTTGAACATTATGATCAAATAATTTATATACGACAAAATCTTTGAGAAATCTTGGTATATATATATTAATAAAACAATCTAATTGTTTTAAAACTTTATTTTATTTTAGTTTTGTATTTTTTAAATTTAAATTTTTAAAATTAGTTTTCATTATCTTGTTATATTCTTAAAATTATAATGTGCGCAATATTATTTACAGATCACAAATTACGCAATATATGATTTCCAATTTCAGTGGCTAGCAAACTCAAAGAAGATTCTGTTTAGATTTAGTATACTGTTAAAAAGTCCCTTGCTTTATCTGACCGATGAAGCCCGTGTCACCAGATAAACAATCTATCAACCTCACCCTTCTCTCTCCCCCACAGGTTTTCTCTTCTCTGGCAATTGCACTTGCAAAAGAAAAAATGCTGTTCCTCCTTCAACTATTATCAAGTTCTAGAAAACCACTAATTATCAAGATATCCGTTTCACCTCAGCTACTAGGGGGGTTTTCGGTTTTTCTGTAATTGTATGCCTTTTTCAAACATTTCCATTTGCAAAACTTTCCAACACCGTATATAAAAAAGATTTGAATTTAAATCCAAAGACAAGAAGTTCTTCTCTTTTTACTGTTACTAAAAATTAAATGTAGTGTGATCAGCTACTCCGTATATAAAGTGATTAAAATGTGTAAACTGAAACTAAATTTCAATGTTATGGAAAATACATGCAATTCATGTAAAAACAAATTTAATTTATTCATTATAAAATCGTAATAAATAAATCTTGTTCCTTTATTTTTTCTCAATTAATTTAAAATAGTTAAAATTTAAGAAATATATGTATGCGATTTATTTCCTTTCCAGTGATTAAAATTTCACCTATACTTGTAAAAAGAATAAATTTATGTAACTTAGAAAGAAATTATTTTAAATTTAATAATATACTTAAATATAGCATTTGTTGTAGATATGGGGAAAAAAAAAACTACACAATAATTACACAAAGCACATGAAAAAAAGCATTCTGAGGTAGAAAATAGAAAACGCACATAAAAACTAAAATGTTGTTGGTCACCACAATATTTTCTTCTATATTTTCTCATACAAATTCACTCAGTACGAATAATTTATTAAAACTATTATTAATTAAAATTATCTACCATGATGTATGAAGATGATTTTCATCTTAAAGAAAACTAACACTAACAATTCAAAGAAAGAATAAAATTCAAAAAATTTTATTTCCTATAAATAACATCTAAAAGAAAAAAAAAAAAAGGTGTTTTAATAATAATTAGCTCACATATGAAGTTTCTTACGAATATTTGCCATAGAAGTTGAAATATAGCCTTTCCGGTATCGGGAAAACTTGCTTTATAGTAGCGTCACCTATTGGTTGGCATGCATCTAAATTGAATCAGCATAATATCTCACAATGACCTCCTCGCATATCATGTTTCGTTTGATTATACACAATAGATCCTGAGATATAGCCTTGTCTTAAATTGCGAAAATCGCTGTATAGCAGCGCCCCTTGCTGAGTGATGGTCCCCAAAAATTTATAGGTACTAATTTAAGTCAAGATGCATATACATATAAATTTTTATGCAATTCTGCGTAGTAGTTCCTGATACATAGCTTTTCCTTAAATTTTGGAAATCGCTGTATAGCAGCGCAATGTGTTGAGCAACTGTCACCAAAAGTTGATGGACACTAATTTATGTCTAGGTATATCTATATATGAATTTATCATGTACAATGGTTACTGATACACAGTAGGCAAACAATTTTTGTCACACATATAGGCAGACAGACATGTTCTAAATATTATCAACCCGTGGTCTGGACCTCTCAAAACGTGTAAACCCATTGAAAACCGGAAGTCTAAAATATTTACAAATCCAATGCTTTCTTCTGTTGAATATAGGAGAATGTAAAAATAGAACTGCATTAACTCTAGATTAACATATATCATAATAAATTAATGACCAAGGACACGAACAATCTAAATGCATTGGTTACAAGGTTATTTGTAGGGCACTGAAGTCTTGCGTTCGAGTTCCCAATTCCCAATTTATTTTCGCCGCTAAAGAGCTATCTTAACATCACTAAATTCTTAATTTCATTTTATACAATGATTATGCTTAGTCGTGTATGGTGTATACGAAATGTTGTATGTTTATAATAAATTATTTATTCCTACTTTAACCAACAAGGGGCGCTTTCAAGCATTTTAAAATATCATTAAAATCATTCACTCACTTAAACGCACAATATATCCTGATCTTATACAAATCCTTTTATTACAAGACATTTTAGCCGCTAGGGGCGCTGTAAGCTATTTAAAATCATTTATCATAATTTCACTTTGTACAATGATTTCCTTTACGAAATATTCTTTATTCATAATACAATACAAATTTCTTGTTTGACCATCAGGGGCGCTGTGAAACACTTTAAAATGTCCTTAAAATCATTCACTCACTTAAACACACAATATATCATAATCTCGCACAAATCTTTTTGTTTGAACATATTTAATAAAGATTTTGCCGATAAGGGGCACTGTAAGCTATTCTAACATAATTGAAATTCTAATTTCACTTCATACAATGATTACACATAATCATGTATACGAAATAATATTTATTCAGAAAGGTTTATAAGTTCCAATTTTGACCACCAGGGGTCACTGTGAAACACTTTAAAATATTATTGAAATCATTCATTCACTGGAACATAGGATGTATTTCAATTTTTCCTTAGGCGAGTCGACTAAAGAATTTCCGAAATTTAATCATTCTGCACAAAAAAATATAGTTGAATTCCCAAGATATGTGTTTAAAACACAGGAGTACATATCTGGACATTAAAATGAATATACATATTTTTATTTATGGTATCTGCAGCACAACATAAATACATATATAATTTTTATGTAGCACAGTGGCTTTCGAGTGAAAATAAAAGTGCCCTCAGAATTCTCTGTCCACCGTCCTCTAAGTACATGAACGCTTATTTAACACAATTTTTCAAGCAATTCTCTGAATAAACGAGTAACCACTCAGAAAACCTGAGTTCGAGATTAAGTTACTCGGATTGAGTGTGTAAACTTTCAAAACGAGTAACTCAATCTTCCTCGGAAAGATGGTACTGTGCTGACTCAGTTTTTTTATTTTAAAAAATGCAATTTTTATTTAAATTAATATTTTTTTATGTTTTCGTGTATTTTTCATCTACTTTAACATACAGTATTAATATTTTGATGATAGGAATTAAATTTCTGTGGGTACTCGTTATGCGGTAAAAAGAGTGGTTACTCGCAAGGGCGGGTAAACAAGCATGTGTGTGTGTGTGTGTTTATAACGAAGGGAAAAAATCAATATATAATTTTCTCTAATTGTAATAAAGCTATTTAAATTGTTTTCAATTAAAAAACTAACACTGGAAATTTTTCCTGGACAAAATTTATTACTTTTACTATGATATTTGATAAAATATCAGTATTTTTAAAACAAAAAATTCTGGTGTCATTTGACTAATTCAAAACGACAGAACTTTCTGGTGCACTTAATATTTTACTTTTAAATAAGACAGGGAAAACTTGGGGAATTTTCTTCCAGATTTGCACAGCTAAACCAACCTGAAAAGGCTTTATTTATCGATATTAAATTGTTCTCTCTTTTTTTTTTTTTTTTTAAGAGAAAAAGAAATTCCCTTCCTTATAGAATTTATTTTATTCAATACTAACTCACACAAAATTTTAGAGAAGACAATGATCACTTATAATCTATGCAAATCATGTTATTTCTCTTTAAATTTTTTCTGCTAGTTTAAAATTATTTTTGGGATTATCTTAAAAAGAGACAAAATTAAGAAAGATATTCTGATTTGACAGCTTTTAATCTGATATGTAAAGTTAGATATGATCAGTAAAGTTAATAATTACTATTCATATTATAATTATTTTGTTAAAAATTCTTTAATTGAGTATATTTTTAATAAGCATTTCTTTACTATGTATGATTATTTTCAATTTTCTTTCATTACAGAGCTTGGGTCGAAAAATTTTCTGTGTTAGTCGCCACTATTGTTTATACGTACCTTCGGCTGATTGTAGATCATATTGGCCAAAAATATGCTGCCCTAAGGCAACGAGAAGTTGACTTTGTTGTATCTTTATTAAGAGAAAGGGTAAGAAAAATAAATTTTAAATGTATTTCAGCATTAATTATTCAAGTCTATATCTAAAATTTTAGCTGATCTTTATGTTTTTGGTGTTCTGAAACCGAAAATGAAGCCAATTTTTCTCTATCACATATAGAATTTTGTCAATACATTGTGTCTACTGGCACAATTTTTTCCATGACTCTTCCACTAATATGCCTAGTCAGTGGGCCTTAACGGCCCTCTTCACTTACCGTCGGCGGAAGCCCGAGCCAATGCTTTCTATGGGGAAATTTTCTTTACAAATAACTTATTAACTATTACATATTTTTAAATTCGGTTTTCACATTCAGAAAATTCCCAACTGTTAAATTGACGGACCTTTTTCAAAAATGTATTTTTTTAATTTTTAACAGTTTATTTTGAAATTACCAAAGGAAAAAATTTCACCTATTGAAAATTCGTATTTTGCAGCTTCAAAATAAAATATAAAAAATTAAAAAAATTATTTTTTTAAAAAGGTCCGTCAATTTAACAGCTGGGAATTTTCAGAATGTGAAAACAGAATTTAAAAATATGTATTTGTTAATAAGTTATTTGTAAAGAAAAATTTCCCATAGAATAACATTAGCTTCGGCTTCCGGCGGCGGTGAGTGAAGCGGGCCCTTAACCCATACAACAACAACTTCCACCAATATAATTAAATGATAATTTTTATAGTATTTTTCCAAGATTCATTATAATTAATTATGAAAACTTACTACAAAAGAAGAAAACAGAAGAAATTGTACTAGTAGATGCATTGTATTGTGTATTGACAAAAATCTATGAGTGATAGAGAAAAACTGGCTTCATTTTCGGTTTCAGCACAATAAAAAATATCTGTATCAGCTAAAATTATCAAATCAAATTTTGCGAACATTATTTTTATAGACCTGTGTTATTAGGCTATTTTATATGAAACCTTTTTAGATTGATCTATTATTCTTATATTTTTCATTGAGATTTAAAGTTGTTTAATAACTTAATTTATTTGGATATTTATATACAGTAGTTCAAAACTCTGTTTAGCTATAACTTTAGATGCTTTCTTAAAAAATAAAGGATGAAATAGGATAAGTGCAACCATGTTTTAGCATAGTTTGACTTTGGCCTAATTTTGCTCTGTTGCTTGTATACTAATATATCTGAAAGTCTTTAGGTATAAACTACAGTCGGTAACAAAAGTCTTCGAACACTAGCAAAAATTCCTATATAAAAAAAGTACACTTAATATAGTTTTGTTAAATAAATCCTTGTCGAATCCTGTTTGTAGACTGACTAAGAACAGGATTCGACAAGGATTTATTTAACAAAACTGTATTAAGTGTACTTTTTTTATATAGGAATTTTTGGTAGTGTTCGGAGACTTTTGTTACCGATTGTACAACTAATTGGTTTTTAAAAAATATGAACTCTTAATGTACAATGTGCCACTTAAAATAATAATAATAAAATAATGAGAATTTTGTGTTATGTGGTTTACTTGCTTCGGAGTTTGGAGCAAGTGTAAAGTCAACCTACTGTGTCCCAGATAGTGAAAGTTTTCCTGAATGTGGAACTTCTTAAATTCTTAAAATATCTCAACTTGTTACCGAGTTATACAATTATAGGTACTTGAGACATCTATAGCTACCCTGGTTACACGTTCTGTACATACAAAATTCCTGGCCTGACTGTAATTACAAGTGGCAAACCAAGCAAGCATACAAAATAAAACTAATCTGAAGTTATGTTTAGAATATACATGCAAAACTTAATGTCTTTACTAAAAACTGTGAAGTTTATTTCAGAAGTATAATAATGGCAAAATTTCAAGTTTTGACATTGACACTCTTTAAATTAGAGTAGAAACGAACAATTTTTCAAACTACTGTGTTTCATATTTGAAAATAAGTGTTTCATATTTGATATGGTTTTCTAAGGCTTTAAACATAACAAAGATAGGTTCAGAAAAAATATATCTCATATAGAGACATTTTTAAAAACACGTGTAATGTTTTAAATTAATAAATAAAACACGTATATAAGTTTTAAAAACATATATTTAATTAAAAGCCACATATTTCAAAGCTTTTCACCCTGAATAAATATATTATAAATAATATATATATTATAAATCAGGTTAAAGCTACAAGTAGCAATGTAACTGTAGCTTTAACCTGATTTATCTATATCATTATATAAAGCGCAAAAAATTGTTTGTTTGTGGAGGGTAATCTCTGAAACTACTGAACCGATTTAAAAACTTTTTTCACTGACCGAAAGCTACAGTATGCCATATTGTTATAGGCTATATTTAATTTTGATAAAATAAATTTTAGTTTAAAATCTGAGCATTTTAATTAAAATCCCCATAGAAGTCGTAATAGAAATGGAAATAATGAAATATTAAAAAAATTAGCTGCTGCCAACATAAAAGAAACATTTACATATTCATTTCGTTTTTAAAATATCTTGATGTGAAAAGAAAAGAAATATATTTGCACGTGCATTAAATTGAAATTCATATAAAGCTTTTTTAATTGTTAAACTTACACGTTAAATCTCTTTAAAAGTTTAAATTTTGTTTTATAAACACTTTTAAAGTTTGTTGAGAAACGATGAAAAGAAAGGTATTTTATTATTTATTAAAATGTGAAATATGTGTAAAATTATTTTAAAAGCAATTTATTTCGGTCATAGGACTGTCATGTTACCTAATAATAATGATAATTTGTTGAACTGATATTTTAAATGCCAAAATAGCGATAAAGGGCCAAATACAGCAACCTATTCGAGCATGTCACGTGATTCATCTTGAACCACAGAAAGCTAATCCTTCATCCATTGAATCAGCACTCTAATTTATATATCTCGTTGATATTATTTATTTTAATTTATGATTGTTGCCAAAAAGATTTACGAATTAATTTATTTTTAGACATATAATAAAATATATTTTCACGCGAACAATAATATAAAAAGTGAACTGGATTTTTTGTAAAAAAATAATAAAGATCGAGGAAAATTATTCCCCCATTTTAATCCCCATATTTGGATATAGATATGTATTAGTTATCATGTGCATCCGTTAGATTAAATTGTTTTTGTTGTAAAATTGATAAAATTGGAATTTTAAATTTCAAAACTCTAGAAAAAAAAATGGCAAATTTCCATATTCGATTGAAAACATAAACATTTCATTTCAAAGGATGATATTTACACAATAAACATCCAACTAATAAACTAATTAAAAGGGAAAGGATAAATATTCTATCATAATTTGAAGTCAAAATTGTTTTCAAATGTCTAAATAAAGTATCTGATATAATATGTTGCAGCGGAATAGATTTGATATCCGTCATCCTTGGCAGAAAAAAAAAAATATCGCCAAATTATCTGGCGAATATAATTTAATTCCTTTCAAAAATCATGGTTATTTTAAAAACTTACATTAAGAGTGTAACGAATAATATGAAACAATATTTCGTACAATACATATTACGAAAATATACATCTGGCATGTATATTTTCGTATTACTTTTTGATCGCCAAATACAAAAAACGCTAAGGGTGACAGTTTTGAAATTTAAAATTTAAATTTTGTCAATTTGACAGCAAAATAACTCAATCTAACGCATGCATACAATAACTAATACATATCTATACCCAAATATGAGGATTAAAATCGGGAAATAATTCTTCTAGAATTTTAATAAAAAAAAAAAAAAAATCCAATGAGCGATTAGCATGGAAAATCTTTTTCTTGCATCCATGGGCGGTCAGTGATGTCACACTTCGCTTGCGTATTGAGATGTTTAAATTTATTTGGCGACTATTTTTAGCAACTAACAGTTATGGCAAGTAGCTCAATATACATAGCGCATACAGCCATTACTGAAATGTAAATAGCATTTAATTATTTGAGTTACATTATGTTGATTGGAAACCTATTTAATATACCTATGCTCTATAGCTATACTAATATAAAAAGAAGAAAGGTTTATATGCATATGTAGAGAACGATCGCTAGAACTAAAAAGCCGATTGCTTTTTTTTTTTTTTTTCTTTCAATAATCAAAAGTTACACTGTCTCTCTCTAAGTGCTAGAAGCTATAATAAATTTTGGTAAAATAAATTTTTAATTAAAAGTTTCAATATTTTAATTGAAAACAAAGCATAGATTTGATATCTATCGTCATTGGCGATTTTTGTATTTGGTGATCGAAAACGTAATACGAAAATCTGTATATTATCGTAGTAAATACGAGATGTATGTGTTTACTTCAATTACCCCACTACCGTAGGTAGTGGAAGTATTGTATAGGTTTTGGCAATTGGTCAGTGTGTGTGTATATGTGCACGTGTGTGTGTAATCTTCTGGCTGTCATATCTCCAAAACTAATAAAAATAGAACTACTAAACTTCACAAGTGATTCAGGTCTGGTGTACAGATAAATTTTCCAAATTTTCGTGAAAATTGAAAAACCGGAATTGGGTCATCGAAAACCAGAAATGGGACCGTAAGCCCATATTCAAAAACACCTCTAATGATTTTCTTCAAAGTTGCTGTATAAATAATATATTAGATGCCCTTTCGATTGAAAAGTTGCTTAGTTCAGGAAAATTGATAGGCGTCCTCTATAAACAGCTCAATTTCAGACTTCGCAAGTGCGTTCCTTTAAAAACGCCTGTACGGATTTTTTTCAAACTCGACATGTTAACTTCCTATTAAATATCCTTTTGTATGTAATTATTGTTTTTAGGTCAATAATTGAGTATGCTAAGTTTTGGTAAACGTTGGTATCTCAAAAACGGCTCTAACGTATTCTTGAAATTTTTTTCTTTAATCTAATTTAGATAACCTTTCTCAAGTATTACGTGCTTATTACAGGAATATTAACGGTCATTCTGATTAGGTAGTTCAGTTTTAGATCTCGGAAATTCGTGTTTAAAAAAATAACTATCTATTTTTTTCCCCTTATTTTTTAACTCGCTATGCAAACTCTGTTGTATGTGTCTTTATACGTGTATCAAGTTTCTCTTACTCGAAAATCTCAAAAAATGCAAGTAATATCTCCAAAAAATTGTATATATTACGTGTAATAGTGGGTAATGGAAGTCGTGTGGTTGTTTCACACCAGATTCTGTAATAGTATATATTGTACGAATATTGTTTCATATTATTGATTTCTCCTTTAATATACATTATTAAAATAATAATCAATTATGGAAAAAATTAAATATATTTGCGAAATGAACAAATAAATAATAATTAAAGCTATTATGACGTCAATTTTATCAAAAACATTTTCACGTCATAGGTTTATTTTTCAATATTTTTTATTCATGAGTAAAGAAATGTTTCTTTTTATGAAATAAATAAATAAATAGCATTAAGTAAAAATTGCCAAAATTTAACAACTAATTAAAAAAAATAATTGTAAAATTATATTTTGACTTTCCAGTTAATAATATTGCCTGACTATAACATATAAACTGATATATTTCTTGATTTTTTACATATCAATCCATCTTTAACTAAAATTTGTTCATCAGTGCGAAGCCGGACGGGTCAGCTAGTAATATATATACTTGTAACACAGCTGTACATTGTGTAAAACCATGTAGACTTCCTGATGATGCCCTGATTTTCAGGGCGAAAAGCTTTGAAATATTTGGCTTTTAATTAAATATATGTTTTTAAAACTTATATACATGTTTTAAAGGGTTTTATTTATTAATTAAAAGATAGTTTCAAACAAATAGATAACTTACAGCGGTAATTTAAGAATTACTTGTGAGCTATAATTTTAAATAAGATTTTCTGTAATCAAATCTTAATTGATTTTAAGAAATGATGTTAAAAATTATAATGTATTACCTAAATCACTATTAATACATTATTCATAGGTGTCAAGTCTCTGTTAATTTCAACAAAGACTCGTACTGGAAAGTTTTTATAAATGTTTTCACTTTATTTAATTTTATTAATTCATCGAAAATATATGTGGGAAATAGCTTTTTAAAAATATTGGTGTTAAAATATAATTTAAAAATTAGTAATGTTTGTTAACAGCTATGAGAATCATATACTTTATCTCCTTTTGTATAACATATATTTTTTGTTCAGTGTGTTTTATAAATTTACATGTAATCAATCATATATAAGCAATTTACGTTAATGAAAAATAAGAATTAGAGCCTTGAAACACCTGGTTTTTATTCTCCACCAATAGACTGTATTTTATGGGGCCAAAAGCAATTAATCATCTAAGTTTCCTTTTATATTTGTTTTATTGTAAATGTAGGTTTTCTTGATTATTGATAATATTTGATAATTTCTTTTGTTTTTTATTGCAGTTTTCTGAATGTATGATGATTGGAAGAGATTTAATAAGGTTACTTCTAAATGTCGCTCGTATTCCAGAGTTTGAAAAACTCTGGAGAGACATCTACTCTAATCCCACATCATTCTCTCCTAGTTTCACAGGTAATTTATTACTGTTATTAATATACATTCAATAATGAATGAAATGGCTAATTATTTTTAAAAAGCATCATTAAATTTTTTATTACGCTCAAAAATGTATTTAAAAGAAAAAAAATCAAAGTTCAAATTAAAAAGTAATATATCTATAGTGTATTGACTTTTACTGATAGCAGTAGAAGTCAATATACTATAGATAGAATTATGACATGCTTGTAATAATGTATATCAGGAAAAAGCAAGTATATAAATATACAGTTTGTTGTGGTTACATTCTGACTTTTTATAATACTTCTTATTAAAAAAAAAAAAAAGCTATTATTATTTTTTATTTGAACATGGAATTTTTTTCTACTAAAGGTATTGCACAGTTATTAACAATGAGGACGCCTCGTCGTTTTCTTCAGTGTCGGCTAACTCCTGATATGGAGAAAAAAATTGCCTTTTTAACTTCACAGGTAGGTATTTAAAAATTATTTTTCAGTTCAAGTAATGTAACTTCTTTTTTTTTTTTTTTTTTTTTTTTTTTTTTTTGTTTAAATGCATAACAATTTTGATTTTGTTATTTTTTATTGGTTTTCATTTGTTTGTTTTCATTTTCTTTCTTCTTGTTTTGTTTAAATAAAGAATATTTTTTCCTTTGAGTGTTTTAAATACTGTCTTCTTTTGAAATGTTTTGCCTGTCAAATTATTTGCGAATCTCTCTTCAATAACATACATTATTTATTATTTTAATGAAATTCTTTTTGGTATTTTGTACATTTATTTCTCAAAAAATTGTGTTTTTTGCTAAAATCTGCTTTTTTAATACATTTTATCTCTGTTAAGGTAAAATTTGGACAGCAGAAGAGGTATCAGGAGTGGTTTCAAAAACAGGTAATTTTATGTATTGATAAATATGTTGTTATTGATTAAAAAAAAAAAAAAATACACTTATCCCCACATTAATTTTTTTTTTTTTTTAAACAATTTTATAATGCTTTAAAAAGAAATTAAAAATTAATGAAAACCTTACAAATCTAATTTCAACAGCTCTAATTCTAACAATTCTCCATACATTAAGATGTTAAAAAAAGTTTTACCTAACTCTACAGTTATGTCATCTTTTTTAATTAATATCTAGGTTGATGTTATCTTCTTCAATTGTGTAATTTTATCAACGTTTAATGTGTTTAACCCACTGAGTGTTTTTTAAAAGGGCAAAATTTTAATGTTGTTTTCACTGCATGGTTTTTAAAATGTCCCAAAACAATAGTTATTTCATGTAAAATAACATCTCATATATAGACACATCATAAACACACGTGTCATTGTAGAAAACCACAAATTTTATATAAAAAAAATTTACTTTAAAACACGTATAAAACGATACATTTAATTAAAATCATCTATATTACATCTTGTCAAGGCCTTTCGCCCTGAGCATCAGGCCATCATCAGGACAAAGCCAATTTTAGTTAAAAGTACAGTAACAGTTTAATTATATATACAAAAAAAAAAAAAAAAAAAAGTTACAGTTATTATAGATGAAACAGTCTGAAAACGTAAATTCTAAATTTAGTCAAGCTTATAATTTAGCTTTTTTATAAAATTCGTAGGTTTTTAATAGTTATTTCAGTTTGAAATTTAAAAAGCGACCATGGATATCAAGATAAACCTCATGACTATTATGTCTGACTTTCATACTTTGAAAACAAGCTAAAAATATATAATTACATTTTTTTAAATTATTTGTGTATTAAGGGAAAAACTACTGCTCAGTGTATGGAAAAACACATATCAGCCACTCTAAGAGTTAAAGTTAAATTAATTAGTCACCATGCAACAATTTTCAGGTATTTATATGCATATATAATTTATACAATATATACATGTATTATTTATTTTTAGTACCTTTCTACTCCTGAGAGTCAAACACTGCGCTGTGATCTTATCCGTTTCATCTGTGGAGTCATTCACCCATCCAATGAAGTACTCTGTTCTGATATCATTCCTCGTTGGGCAGTAATAGGCTGGTTACTGACCACATGTACATCTAATGTTGCAGCCTCTAGTGCAAAACTTTCATTATTCTACGACTGGTTGTTCTTTGATCCAGAGAAGGATAGCATAATGAACATTGGTAAGTTATAGCCTGCTAGTAAAAACCATGTAAGCACAACAGTGGGTGCTGCAAAATATTTTGAATTTGTCAGATTAATCTGTGAACTTTAAATTTAATTTTTATTTAAACATTTTTAAATAGTACCCAGTGGCGGATCTAGGGGGCCCCCTAACCCCCCCCCCCTAAAAAAAAAAAAAAAAAAAAGCATTAACATTCACAATTGAATGTTACAATTGTAAATTTTTCATTGATCTGGAATAACTTCTTGAAAACTCTTAGCCCCCCCCCCCCCAAAAAAAAAAAAAAATAAATAAATAAATAAATAAATAAAATAAGAAGTTAATTTTTTTTTTATTTATGATGATAAAAAATTTTGTAAATTCAACCCTAGAAATAGCTACATTTTTATCAATTAAAAGTTGACCATTTTATATTGTTTTATACTATAGTGATTTATTTAACTATTTTCTCTTGTGAAATAATCTAAAATCAATTGAAACACTCAATCTTATTATTTTTTTTTTCAGTTATTTATTTTTTATTATTACTTTATTTATTTGATATTTTGTTAGTGAAAGTAATAGTCTTTAATAAATTTCAGTTAACTGTTAGAATTTTAACCCCCATATAAAATTATATCAGCGTTAGAATTGATTTAAAAATTTTACTGGTTCTTGACTAGTAAATATAAAAATATAATAGTCCACAGATATAATCGTTAGTCTGCTACTGTAAAATCCCTTTAATTTTTAGCCCATCTGGTAAATGAATCGGCAATGCTTTGCCTTTCAGTTGACAAGTTCCAGGTTCGAGTCCTGGTTCAAGCTTGGATTCAAAATTCACTTGAAACATTAGAACCCTTTCTAATGAGCTTTAATATGAAAAGAAAAAAAAAAAAAGTGAACATCAGATAGCATTAACACAAAACAAACTAAGCTCATTAGCCTTTAAATGAAATCCTTTTCTTCTATATAAAGTGTGGGATCTTTCACAAACACCAACTTGAAAGAAAAAAACTGTTATTATTATTTTTTATTTTTTTAAATTAAGTATGCATTAAAACATTCAAATTATTGAAAATATATCTTTAAAACATGATTAACACAGATTACTCATTGATCAAAATGGCATCCCATACTATAATAAAAAATCCACCATATTTGACAGTTGATGGTAAGTGATTTAGATTGATTTCTTGAATGGGACTTTACTATAGACACTAAAACAAAACTGGAAAATTATGGGTTCATTCGAAACAATAATAAATTGTCAAAATTCACATGGTGTCTCACCATCTCCATAACCCACTGTTTCCTTTTTTTAATGTGTATTTTTATACAGTGGTTTTTTTGTCTAGCATCTCTCCAACAATAGTTGAGTTGATTAATTTATCTCGCATATGTAATTCAACTCACTTGAACATTTTCTGACACATTCTCTGAGATTATCTTTCAAATATCCATTTGGTTATATTGATATTTTAGGCTTGTCAACCTGAATGTGGACTAATATTTATTTTATTTTTGTATGGTTTCTACTGAAAGATCACCACATTGATGGTGAACTACATAACAATGATACCGGTAAGGTTTGTGCAATTTCTCGTTGGATTACAACTGATTAGTAATTGGTATTGTCTTACTATATGCCCTCTTTGAAAAATCGCTCAATTCCTTGGCATCTTTGACTTGAAGCATATTTCTTACTTTTAAGAAACTTAAAATACCCACAAGTAGAAAGAAAAACTCCATAGTCTGTTAATTCCATGTAATACATTTACTTTTCATCAATTTGCAGATTATCTATTTATTTATATGTCTGCATATATAAGCTTAGTTTCCTATGTCTTCTAATGGCTTTAATTTTACACAGCATAAAATTTGTCTAATGTGATGTTCTCATTTGTTTAATTGTTGCTTAATGTATGGATTAGTATAATTTCCTCACATAGCAAACTTGGTTAAATATTATTGGTTGACAAAAATCAATTTGTTTTTTTTTGTACTGATGTTGTAGATTGATATGGAAAATTTTGTTGTAGCTTTAATATATATCTGTAGATGTTTTTTTTTTTTTTTTTCTTTTTGTTTGGGAGATTCAGGCTAACTTCTTTTTTTTAATTATCAGTGTTTTCCTTTCTCTTTTAGAACCAGCAATTCTTGTAATATATCATTCCGTTCGGTCTCATCCTGTCATTACAGCAACATTACTTGACTTTTTATGTCGAGTAAGTATTCTAATAATTATTTATTCTATTATAAAAGTATAAAAGGCCTTAAAGCTTCTTACGAAGGTTTTACCGTGGGTCTGCAACTTCATGTTGGTGCTATGGATAGATCTATCTGTGAGCATCAATCAACAGCAAGTGGTGACACCTAGTTAGACAGAAAAAAAGAGACAGCTGATTTTGATCAGTTTCAACTGCTGACACACCAAGTGAAGCATGTATACTCAATATTTAAACTTTAAAACTTCAAGTGAAGCGTACCTGATGAAGCCGCAGGCCTCGTCAAAAACTTCGTAAGAAGCTTCCAAATAAGGCCTTTTATATTCTTATAATGTAATTAAGAAGTTTCCAGTTCGAATTTTAAGTATTTATTCTATATCAATATTAAAAATACCTTAAAAAACATCCTTACAAAGGAACAGCAAATTAATTTCGGTTACAATCATAACCATCATCAGTGCTGATCACAACCTAGACGTCGTTCCTTAGTTGCACAATGTTGTTATGTTGGCGCCATAGTTCATAACAACATTGTGCAACTAAGGAACGACGTCTAGGTTGTGATCAGCACTGATGATGGTTACGATTGTAGCCGAAGTTAATTTGCTGTTCCTTTGTAAGGATGTTTTTTAAGGTATTTTTAATATTGATATTAAATATAGTCCTTATATTAAAATTTTATTTATTCTATGTTATCTTAATTTTATGTTGCATGAAATATTAATACATGATTTTTCTTTTCTTATAGATTATGCCTAATTTTTGTTTATCATTAAAAGCTCAGGTCAAACAAGGCATTTATACATCATTTCGGCAAATACTAGAAAAACGTGTTTTACCGTAAGTAGGCATTTTTTCCCCATATTCATTTCAAATTGATATAAAGTTAGAAAAAAAAATGTTGTATTTTTGAAAATTACTTGTATGCACAATTCTTTTTGATTCACATTATATTTAACCTACCATATTTACTCTTGTATAATGCACACTTTTTTTTTTTTCAAATGTTTAAAGCAAAAATTCCAGGTGCGTATTATACACGGAATATTTTTTTTACTGCTGCATGTAATTACATGACATACGTATGAATCCAGACATGTATTCAAGAAGAAAAAAAAATCTTATTTAATAAAAATTTTGTATCTTTATTTCACTCCTTGCAGTTGTTTCATCCAAGAAAAGCTAGTATCATTATTTATTGACATTTATTCGCAATTCTCATTGCCACTACTACTACTGTTATCATCACTGTCTTTGTTTTCACTGGCACAGTCAGTGTCCTATTTTCCTCCATAACATCCATCTAATTTTAAATTCCAGTCACTTCAAAGCTCTTTATCATCATATCGGCTGAGATGAAATTCAAAGCTTCACATAGCCACTGACATACTATTGAGAATGACGTACATTTCATTCTCATGCTTGAAATGAATATGTGATCTGTAGTTGTCTTCCACCGATTGTATGCATGACAAAATGCAACATCAAGTGGTCAGTAGATTTCTACATTTAATGTCTGCAGCACTTTCATCATCCCACCAGATATCACCATCAAATCAGTTGAGCGACGAATTTTGGCTTTCATTTCATGCATCATGTGTCCATAGAAGCTGACGAGGACCAACATTGAAGGCTGACTGATAGCACCTGCCAATGATGCTCCCATACAATATTAATCCAATCTTTTATGAGCTCCATCATCATCCACCCCTTTTTCTGTGCTCTTACAATTATCTTGACTGAAAATGATTCTTTTGGGATACTTTTCTATTTAAAAATCACATTTAATGTCAATTTGCAGCTGCCACCCGTAACGATCAGCATAATGGGGCATCATTGCTTGTCTTCCTGTCGTACACAATTGAACGCTTCTATCTCCAATGGGATAAATGGTTGTGGCTTCCGGCATACCAAACCCAAATGGAGTTTGATTTGCATTGCAGATTTGCTACATCCCTATTGATTTCGTAGCCTCAAAATAAACTGGAAAAACTGTGTTAGGTGTCTTTAGCTCTTAAAATTAAGTATTATAGAATAGAACTGAAGGACATCATTTGAATAATGACATTGGAACATCAAGCATAGGGAGTTGATAAATTTGGTCCCCACTTCAGTCAGTTCACAAACTGGAAAATTGCCGGCATATCAAATTTATGGTGTTTCATATGCGAGATAAAAAAAATCGCCATTTTTTTCTTGTAAAGTACAATGTGTGTGTTTACACGCATAAATACGGTATTTTTTCTAAGCAAAGTTTTTTTTATATATTAAAAAAGTACTTTATAAATGTGTAAAGTACAATCACATGGTTACTTACAGCACCTGGGATTGAGGGAAAACCTGGATAACTCAGGAGATTTGTAAAATCTATTAAAAATTTTAAAATTTATTGCAAAAACATGGGTTGTGGGTATTAAGGCTGATTGACTGCTCTAGGGTCCAAGGCCTGAGGGAGGAGTGCCCTCCATGAGGGTATTTCTAAGGGTCGTAGCCCGCATTTATGCAAGTTTTGGAGAAGACCACGAAAAACTCTGAATGGCTACGGCAACAAGCGCGACCAGGGTTCGAACCTGGCACCTCACATCTGCCAGCTTTAAGCACAGAACCACTCGGCCACTGGTGGGCTCTGCAAAAAACATGGAAAATTCAAGACATTTATTTATTAGTTTTTTGGAAAAATATAGGAAAAAATTTTCATAAAGTTTTCTTTTCAGTTTTTATTTTAAATTGTCTAGTTTTATCATTTGGAAAAAAATCCTTTATTAAATCTTAAATGTCTGATTATTTTTAAATCAATTTAAAAATATATTATGGCTTTTCTCTCTTAATTAAATCACGGAAAAAGTACTTTAAAAAATCATATTTTATTTTAACTATGATTTACAGCTAAAAAGCAATTTGTTGCCTGCCGGCAAACGTGAGGCATTAGAGCTTCACTATTATTCTAATAATACTTCAGAAGACAAAATTGGATATGTTTCCATTTAAGGATTAAATTGTAGTGTTTTATAAGGAAGAAAGTCCGTTATGTGATTTTCGCTAGCTATAGCCAATTAATAAAATTAATACACTCTAGATATAAATTGATCTTGCTCAGTGGCGTCACTTGGGTGACTTTTTGGTCGTCTCCATACGTTCTGTTAAAAACAGTCCGTTATCATGGAAAGTTCATTTATCTGATTGACTGTTGGAATGCCATCATACCTACGTTGCTCTATAAAAAAGGTGAATCATATTCCATTACAATGCACTGTTTCCAGCCACTCGCATACAGATGACCAAAAATGTCATTCCCGCGACGCCACTGATCTTGGTGCATGGCATGGTTGCATATCATTCATTATACCTTCGAACAAAAAACAGGGAAAATGTTTTTTTTTTTAATAGATTTGTTTAGCAACCCTGAATAAAAATCTAGGGATATCACTATTTTAAAATTTAATATGAATAAATAAATGGTATCCAGATCTAATTTGGTTCTGTGACTCACATTATAAAGAAAATGAAATTGAGTTTTCTGGATTAATCAAAACCTGGAACCAGAGGTGCAGAAAATGTTCAGACCTTTGGAATTTCCCCCAAACTCATTCTAATTATTCTATTTAATACAGTCGAATCTCGTTAATGTGAATCTCAAGAGAGATAAAAAATTTGTTCATGTTATCAGTAATTCATGCTATCAGTAACTAATCTTCATATAACTAAACTAATCTCCATTTTGACAGGGATTGTGGAAATAGATCATGTTAAAAATAATTCATGTTAACAGTGTTTACGTTAACGAGGTTCGACTGTAATTGTTTAAGAGAATAAATATACACTGTAAAGTAAATGCAACTGTTATTTTACATTATAAGCATTACAAAGTTCTCTTTTTTTTTTGCCAGATTGTTAATTTAGACTTATATTTCTACTTTTACCTAAAAGAAATATTAAAAATTCCCCCCAACCTTGTTTGGGCATTCAGATATATTCTACACCCTTGCTTAGAACAGTTTATAACTTTTAATCAACCTACAGTATTAACAAATCAAAGTTAAATTATTTATTATTATTATTATTTACACTTATTATTATTTACACTGTGATTTCCATGTTAAATGGAATTGCCCTTACAATTATATTAATAAGTTCTTAATGTTGTATATCTTTAAACCACAAAGAGTTGCAAATGTTCTTCTATCAGCATTTTTACTTTTAAAAGTTGCCTGTTCTATAAGTTATCATATTATTAATGGATTTCCAGTGAAAGATTGGTTATGTAGCAAATAAAAAGTTATTTATGATCTATAAGATTTTCATTTAAAATATCAAATAATTTTTATCCTTTCATAATCTATATTTATTTATAAAAACTTTTTTTTTTTTTTTTTTTTTAGATCCTTATCTCCATTATTTGACAGCTCTAAATTAGATCCGGAATTACAAAATCTTTTAAGAGAAACATTTCCTGAATTTTGTTCGCCTACTGGTAGTAAGTGTTTGTGTGATTGACTGTTTTAAATATTTATATTGTGTTGTAACTAATTTAAAATTCGTTTTTGAAAATTAACTAACTTAATAGTTTTTTTAAAGATTTATTGATAATTAGCTAATGATATGGTCCTGTTATCTAATTCTGTATTAAAATTGTTTTTAAATTTACTGAAACTAAAGTTTTTGTTTTACTTTTATTAGTGCCATAAGCTTGTTGTTACTAAATATGCAATTTTTCACAGTTGTTAAATATAAAGACCATAAAGAATTTTTTTTTCTTTTTAATAATTTATTTTTCCTTCAAAACAAACAATTTTTCGCAGTTTCTAAGAGAAAAAAATTATATAATTTACCATTTCATTTATTTATTTATATTCAACATTAAAAAATAATTATGTCAGATAATTGTTATTTAAGCCATATAGTTGCAATTAACAAGAAACATTACTATTTGGTAAATTAAAAAAAAAAAAAGTCTTAGATCTATTATATTCAATCAACAATTTAGCATGATCACCAATTATGCAAACTATATGCAATAAATTTGGATGTTAGCCAACATGAGTTTTTTTTTTTTTTTTTTCTCTCTCTCTTTCTCCTGTCTTTTGAAGGTAGGAAAAATAACTAAATAATAATAATAATAATTTTTATTAACTAAAGCTTTTGGCACAAAATTAAAT
The DNA here is from genome assembly GCA_963930645.1 of Salticus scenicus. Taxonomy (NCBI): domain Eukaryota; kingdom Metazoa; phylum Arthropoda; class Arachnida; order Araneae; family Salticidae; genus Salticus; species Salticus scenicus. The sequence continues at coordinate 106,695,323 of OZ005654.1, read as the reverse complement.
TTTTTTTAAAGATAGATTTCTTTAAATATTTATATTGTTTGTGTTATGTGTTGAGTTTTTGTGTATTTTAATGTCTATATGCTTGTGTGTTTAGTTAAGGTTGATGAACCTTTACGAGATTCCTCTGATTTAATGGTTAAGACAAATCATTCAGTCAATAATACAGAACACGAGGCACAGTTTAGCGAAGATGAAGATGACATTCCTTTAGGTATACTCTCTTTTTCTGCCCTATAATCTGAAAATTTTTTGGTATTTTTCTATTTGGGGGACTACCCCTTGGCTATTTGGTAAATTTCTTCTAGTCTCCTCATTATATATCAGTAAATTATGTTAAAAAAAAAAAAAAAAAAAAAAAAAAAAAAACACTTAGCTAATTTCAGAAGGTTGGGGCAAGAAAGTGCCAAGACACATTTTAAGTGAATTAAATCTAATACAACATTTTAATATGTGCCTTATTATTGTTATTATTGTAAATTATATCTTACATATAATGGACTTATAAAGTTACTAGGTGGCAGCACATATAAAAGGTTTTGTTTCTGGAATTTCTTTTGCAGGAAAAAATAATCGATACATAGATAATAGTATTATCTTCAAAGTAATGTTATTTAGAGTATCTCATGATGTTATGAAGAAATTGGCAAAAATCCTTATGTTATATATTTTGATTTGAGTATTTAATCTAACTTTCAAATCAATATATTTCTGACATTCACAAATGTGCTTTACCACTCTCTTGCACCAAACCCTTCAATTAGAAGCAACCTTAAAGAGATAATTACAATGATTACAAGAAATTTAAATGAGGAATTATTTAATAATACTGGCAAAATATTAATAAATTCAAACTGAATAAATTTACCTATCTTTGTGTATTTATTATTTATAATTTTATTTATTATACTAGCAGGTTTTGTCCACTTAGCTGGTCACTACATTTAAAGGAAACTCTTTTCTATATTGCTTCATGGGAAAAAATAAATAAATAAACCATTGAAATTGCTCAAAAGCTCTCTTTGGGTCCCTGCTGTCTTCAGCAGTGTCTTATTTATCCTTGCTCAAAATTTCGGGTGCAAAACCCTATTGCCTGTGTCAATGCCTTACCAGATAACTGTTTCAAAACAAATAGTATTGAAAAACTTGAAGCAACTCTTTTATATATGAATCCCAATTACATATGAACAACACTATATATATACTGTATATAATATTTACTTTCACATTATTTCCTACTAGCAAACCTGTGTGAAATTTCCGCACTTTATCATTTGAAACTCAAAAATATTATACAAATTGCACCACCTAATTAAAATTTTTAATTTCCCAGAAGCCAAATTATTATTAGAATTAAATTAATATTGTGCAATAGTGATACCAAAATCATTCAAAGAAAGGTTTCAAAATAAAATTCAGGATTAACAACACATTTTTCATACTTCTGCAGGCAGTACAGTTTTAGTATAGGACTCCCATGACGCCTTTTAAATTTTTGTTGGCGATGACTTTTTATTTATTTATTTTGGCATAATTTTTTGTTTAAAAAAAAACTAATTCTTATTTTGATGATACTTTTTATGATTGCATTTTTTTAGTCAATTTATGATAATAATTCATTCTGTATATATCTTTAATGTATTGCTACTGTTAAAATGGCGCTTGCAAAGATTCTGAAGAAACATCTTTTAAAAATACAATACTATATCCATAAAATAATGTCATCAGACAAATGGTGTCATTTTTTCTTATTAGATCATTGAGCTGATTCCGTGTCTTGATATATTGTCCATTTATAAATATTTTTTATCCTCGTGTATTTTATTAATTACATCACTATCGTATCGTTTCGACAAAATTTAATTGTAACTGGACCACATAAGAGAAATATTATATAGATATTTATTCGATTTATCCGGTCAACCCTAAAAGGACAGCAATTTTATGCCAAATATAATATTACAGTATATTATGGATGCTTTGTCTATTGTATGAGACAACTAATTTTTTGTAGTTTTATGTATTTCATGGTTGGTTAAGTGGTTGGTATATAGAAAATAAATAAATATGTAAACCTGATCATGGTAACCCTTATTATAGCTCCCCTTGATGACTTTTGAATTGTTGTCCCCATTTTAAACAGAAATGCATAACTTATGCGATTATTGTTTCTGTTTCTTTCTTTTATTCTTTTCCTTTTCTTTTTCCAATATTTTATAAATTATTCATATTTTTGATGTGCTACTTGGCTTAAGGTGGCTGTCACAAAAGTAGAGTCATTGGTGAAAAATGTCCGATCAACTTCAACATAAAAATTTAAACAATTGCCCAGGATTATCAAATATGTAAAACTCTTTAATATAAGGCTGAATAAGGTTTCATGCCAAGCATACTATCTGTGCCTAAAATGTGCTATTAAAAAAGAAAAAATCTAAAATTGAGGTATATTAAAAAAAGGTTATGAAACAAAATTCGGAAGAAACTTGCTGGATTTTTATAATTATCATTTAATTTTAAAGTTATAATGACATCATTTGTCATACGCATAAATAAATTTAATATTTGATATTTTTTTATTATTCACATGAAAGTATATTTCATTTTATGTCAAAAAAATTAACTCATAAACTTTTTTGGTGAACAATTAAAAATTTAAATAGCTAATTTTAGAGCTATTACAAGGTTATTATTTTCCTATTTTAATTTTAAAAATCTAATCAAAAATTTAAAAATCAGGTTTTGAGGTTTATCAGAAGAGGTAAATACGAATCTCCACACAAATTTGTGTAGCTCTGCAATCAACCATTTTCCGAAAAAGCACTGGACACACGCACCTTATTTTATTATATATATGGATTATTTATTACAAATATCTCACTCATTTATAAATTACACGAGAGAAGAAAATCTCAAATGTTTTTGGTTCTCATGGTATATAGCATTATCATTCCATTCTACTATATGTATGAGTCGAAAAATGTAATGTTACACCAAATAGCATGGTGGTCCTCAAATGGAAAAATACCATACTTTTAATATAATTAATCTTTTTATGATTAATGCTTTTTATGTGCTTTTATTTAACTTGATATGTTGTTTATATATATGTGAAATGTTATTCAATCATCAGATTGAGCTGAAATTGTGTATACAATAGAGTCTTCAGGGGTCGATCCAGGCAAAATTTGGGTCCCTTTGCGGCCCCTTCACAAAATTCCCCATAGTAAAAAGGGACCCTTCACAAAATTGAAATTCATAAAAAGGGACCCTTCACAAAATTCAAATCCATGAAAAGGGACCCTTCACAAAATTCAAATTCATAAAATGAGTCCCTTCACAAGATTTTTTTTTTTTTTAAATGATCCTTTTATTAAATGTTTTCAGTATTATTTTTAATTAATGCCTTAATTTGGCTCAACGAAACTATTAACTTGATATTAAACATTACATAAAGTGATTGTAAAAATGAAAAATTTTACACAATGTTTTACTTTTTCACAAAAATATTTTATATTTCACAAAAATAAATAAAAATTTCACAAAAATATTTTGTTTTTCACAAAAAAGGGACCCAAAAATTAAAACCTGGATCGACCCCTGGTCTTGATTATCCAAGTCATTACAAAAAAAAAAAAAAAAAAAAAAAAAAAAAAACTTTTTTTTTCCATTTTTACCATGAAATTAGAGTTTTAGGCTTTTTTTTTTTTTTTTTTTTTTTTTTTAAACCTTCATTTTACATTTCATTTACATTGACACTTTCTTACTCTAGGAAAACTCAAGCAGTGCTGTAGGTTATCGATTATATCTCTCTTTTAATTTAACAATGTACATAAAAGTGTCAGTACTGAACAAGAGGAGTTGTATCGGGTGATTGACAGAATTCTAGTGTAAAAGAGGAGGGAAATGAGAAATGCAGGTGTAGAAAGGATCTTTTATTATTCCCTCACTTGAAGAAGTGGGGGAGGGGTGAATGCATTTTTTCAAGAAGATACTGGATTGGTTATTCATCTATTTGAGCCACAAGCAGACAGGGTTGAAGAGTAGGACTGGGCTTTATATCGATGTAAAATAAAATATCGATTTAACGCTAATATCGTTTATCCGATTTAAAAATTTCATCTTCTGTAAAATATCGATGCAGAAACATCAAAGCACGGGAAAATCTGATTCCAGACTAAACCGATTCTATGCTGGAATAATGCCAGATTAAACCGATTCTATGCTGGAATAATGCCAGATAGCTATTCATATTCATTCAACGGGATAACGATTTAGTCAAGCATGCGCACTCATAGACAATTAAATCATAAAAATCTTGACTGAATGAAACCGCAAAAAATCAAGCAAATAATATTGATTCGAAATGCCGTTTCGATTTAGCATTACGCAGGCGCACTGGGAAAAAGAGAATATCGGTTTAAAAGGTGCATTCTTTCGATGAGCCATGATTGCAGTTTTAACGCATGTGCAGATTGCAGAAGCAAAATGAAAACCGATTCTGATTTCTGATACAAGCATTCCGGTTAAGTTTGGGTAGATGAAATGGGATTATTCATTCATTCAAAATTCGTTTGATTACAAGAGATTTATTTTGTCAATATTAGTATTTTCTTCTGCTATTTTTTGTTATATTTTTTGCCAGTTCCTATAATTTATAAATAAGAAATCCCAGTTTATGTATATTAGATAAGTGAATTAACTATTCTTTATTAATATTTTATGTAATTAATAATATTTCTTCATTAATATTAGTACAGAATACGACATTGTCATATTGTCAAAAATAAATTAATTCAAACAACGGTGTTATTTTTAATATGATTATTATAATATCTAATTTTTATTTATTTGGAAGGTATGCGTTTTTAAAGGGTATGCGTACTCGAAGGTATGGGTATTTCGAACAGTATGAGTATTTAAAAATAATTTTAAATGCTGTGAAAATTGATTTTTTTTTTTTTTTTTTTTTTTCTTTCTTCAAATGCACCAAATTGTTCTTTCTATCAAATTTATTTCCCTATACTGAGGAGTTAGCTATTTAAGTCTTTTTGTCTTATTTCATGTAATTTAATCTAAAATAAGTAAAAATTTTAAAATTTCAATAAAAAAAAAGTAAATCTTGTAAACTTTTTAAAAAGAATTATATTTATTAGGAGATTCAAGGCACTAGAAATTTAATAACATGTGTGAAGCGCTTCTCTTAATTAGCAATTTTCTGCTGATACTTGCAATTTATTCGCATGTAAGTGGGGCATATAAATATTTTAGTGCATTACAAAGTAGTACGAAATAGTAAAATTCTGAATTTATCAATTAGTTAAAATAATAATAATAAATTTGGGTGCTTTAAATGTTCTGAATGTTACTCATGAAATGTCACGTCACGAGTCCATATAATATAATTCGTGTTAAAACAAAACTGCGCTATATTAATTATACTGATGTATAAATTTTGAACTGTGGAAAATAATGAATAATTTTATAATAATTTGTATTAAAGCATTATATCTTTATCAGAAGGCTGTTTCTTAGACGTACTAAGAACATGATTTGACAAGAATTTATTTTACAGAGCAGTATTTAGTGTACATTTTTATATAGAAAATATTGCTAGCGCTCGAATAATTTTATATCCGTCTATATATGGAGTAATGTTATAAGCAATACCATTATATGGCTCAACCTCATTTTTAAGTTTTCTACTTCCTGCGATTGAATTTAAGTTGCACCAAAATTGGAGCTACCATACATCCACTCACGAGGGAAGTATAAATCAGTAAAATTCCTATTGAAACTAAACCAAGATTAAATTAAAAGAGAGGTCGAAAACATAGGCTAAATGGCAAATTTTGAGCAACAATTCACTTATGGGTTAAGATAAGACCCTAGAAAATTTAATCTCTTTTATGAAAATCAACGAAATATAATAAGTGGGCAAAAAAGCGTGGCATTGTGCCAGAGTGTTTGACTTGAGACAAGAAGATCTTCAGTTCAATCCCCGTCTCGGAAAATTTTGATTTTTCTTTCTTTTTTTTTTCATAATACTAATATTTGGTTTATCTAAAATTAACAAATGATGGTAAAAAGTTAAACCATGAGGTGGTTGCAGCTACTTCAGTACCAAGTTTTGGTTCAAACTAACACCAAACTTTTTATATTGTAACGCTGTACTACTGAGACATTAAACCCAACAAACTAACTATAAACCGTCTCTACATTCTAAAGAAAACTGCTGAAAGTCCTTACGTGTAGGGATTATATCCTACAATTGGTAACGCTGCATTAAATCGATATATCTTTATATCGGTATTTTAGACGAACGATATATCGATTTAAGAAATGTCAACATCGCCCAGTACTATTGAAGAGTATTGAATTCGAATATAATCAGTGACAATGACTAAGTGACCGTGATCGGCCGCACTGGTATATTCTGCTTGCGTTTGCTTCCATGCATAGTAAGAAAAGATTTTTTATTGCAAAATTTAACTACAAAAATGAATACAAGTGACAAAAAGCGAAAGAGAACCATTGTTTCAATAGGAACAAAAATTGATGCATTGAAGTAATTGGATAAAGGACAATCTATTAAAAGTATTACATTTGATATGGGTGTTGGAGTAGTCACAATCGGTGACTGGAAAAGAAATAGAGTTCAGATTGAAAAAATTTTTGCGGACAAAACAAACTGTAACAAAGCTAAAAAGACAATGAAGCACTGCGAGGTTGAAAAAACTTCTGAAGCCTTATTTCTTTTGTTCATGCAAATGTGGAAAAAGTAAAGCTCAGTTTCGGGACTGATGTTAAAGTCAAAATCTTTGGATTTTCACAAGAAATTTTCTGATAATGTACCCTTTACTGCAAGTATTGGATGGCTCGATAGATGGAAAAAACAATATAGAATTCATTAGCTCAACATAACTGGTGAAAAGTTGTCTGCAGATTCTGAAGCAGTTATGGAATTCATAAAAAATTTCAATAAACTTATCACTGAAAACAATTTGTGTAAAGATCTGCTGTTTAATTATGATAAGACAGAATGAATTTTCGTATGTTACTATCGAAAACCTTGGCTGCAAAAGAAGAATCATCAGCTCCCAGGTATAAGAAGAGAAAGTAAAGAATAACTTTTTTAAGTTGTAATGTGTTGGGTTGTTGGGTGCCTTGAAATTGAAACCCATGATCATCAGAAAAAATCTAAGAAACCTAGGGATTCAGGAACATGAACATCTCGAGGTCTCCCTGTATATTACAGAAATCAGAAAAGTGTGTGGATGGATGTTGAACTTTTCAAGGAGTGGTTTCATGAACAATTTGTCCCTAACGTCAAATTTTTTAAAAATAAAAATAAGTTGGAAAGAAAAGCACTCTTGCTTTTAGACAAAGCTGCATGCCATCCAAATGAGGAGAAATTGGTTAGCGGCGAGATCAAAGCATATTTTTTGTCGCCAAATGTTACTTCATTTATACAACCGTTAGATCAATGTGTTCTTGAAAACTTGAAAAGAAACTACAGAAAAAAGCTGTTAGGAAAGCTAACTGAAAATCTTGAAGAACAAGGAGTTGCAGAATATCTGAAAGAAATTACACCAAAAGATTCTGTGTATTGGATTGCCGAAGCTTGGGAAGAAATTGAATCAACTACTATACAGGAATCATGGCAGAAAATTTTACTATCAGAGCAACCACATGATGAAAATGAAGCAACTGATGATAAATCATTGTTGAGCCTGGCATGTACTTCCTGCTTTTGAAATCCTTACTGAAAAAAACATCATTGAGTAGATGAATGCAGATGAACAGCAAGAAATTACAGATGATGTGATTGCAGATATGGTTGAAAATCGTGAAGAGAGCAGTGATAATGATGATGAAAACTATGTTACCCAAAAGAAAATTAACCATTCTAGGGCTAAGATTGATTGAGAAAACTATTGAATACATTAAGCAGCAAGAAGAGGTTACACTTACAATTCTGATGGCATTAACAAAATGACGTAACACTCCAGCAAAAAAGCGTTTATAATCCCATAAACAAAAGAATATCAAGAACTTTTTCAAAAGAAAAATTTCATTTCCTGTTTTTATAATACCAGCATTGGCAGTGTCATATAGACTAAGTGTGCTGTACAAATTTATAAATTGTGAGTAACTTTATATTTATTCCTTTATTAGTGACCTTTTATGCAAATCCTGTATAATCGAGTTTTTTGCTTATCTGAGCACATTAACTTGGATAACTGCGATTCTACTGTACATAGATAATTCTAATGATAATACATGCACAAGTAGTAATGGACTTTTTGGTAGGGCCCTTGTCTGCAACTCAAGTTAAAAGTTTGTTTTCGAATTTTCAGCCATTTTCTATCATCCGACTGAGCTAAAATTTTGAATCCATGTGTAATTCCGATGACAATACATGTTCAAGCAGTAATTGACTTAGGGGGGAAGGGGCTGAGGGCTTAGGCCCCCTTTTCTAGTTATTTTTTTATTATTATTATTTTTTTTTTTTTCTGAATTTTAACCCATATCCTATTCGATTGAGCTGAAGTTTTGCATACATGTATATTATTTACATCTGCTGAATTGGACTTTTTAATGCATTTTTAAATGAAAGAGTGTTTTTAAAATTCTTTAATTTATTATTATTATTTCTTTTTCTTTGGTCCTTATATGTGTGGAACTTTAATTGCATCTGGTTATATAGGTTGAATTTTGGACACACAAAACTTGTTTAGGACAAGTGGACATTTTTACAATCCAAAAGTGTACAAAACTTATGATTGCATGAAAATATTTCTAATTTTAGAAATAAGAGCTGAAAATTTCAAATATGGAGTAGAGTTTTTATATCCTTTAATTGCACATGAAAATGCCTTCTTTTCCATTGGTTTTCTACAAAACTTACATAAATATGGGCTCTGACCCCTCAGAAAGACCGCACAGAGGACATTCCCCCTCAGACCCTTATGCAATCAATTAGCCTTAATCCTAATAGCATCACCAACACTTAATGCACACACTAGTGAATTGTACATTCGATTTCTTTAAAACAAAGGAGAGCGGAAAGGTATTATTTTTAAAAAGCAATGCTGAAATTTTCAGTGGCAATTTGAAATCTAGAAATATCTGAAAATCCATGTTATTTGGTAACAGATAAGGAATCTCATAATATATAAGGTGAATAAAAAGAAAGAAAAAAATGCAAAATGTGCTGTTTCTGAATGCTATATAATAATTTTTTTGCTGCATTTAACTTTTGAGGACTTGAATTTGACCTTAATTTTAAAATCCTGAAATTACACACGCAAAAAAAAAATAATAATAATAATAATAATAATAATAAATAAATAAATAAAAGGCTAGAGTTCAGTGCTGGCAAAAAATTCTTTACACTTGTGCGGCAAATTAAAATTTAAAAAATTTTAAAAAACTTGTCATTTGCTGTTCCCACCGTAAAAATGTGATGAAGCCTCGTGATGACAGTGTTAGTTGGTCGCAAGCGACCTTTCCTTAACTTAGCAACGTACAGTTCACTTTGTAGACTGTGAGGTTGTTTGTTCTTTTTTATTGCCGGACAGAATTTCGCTCACTTGTTAAAAATTTTAGAAGTAAATCTAAAAGAAATACTACTAATTTATAAAAGATATTCCTAAATTCCCATTGTACAACAGCAACTTTTAACATACTAATATAAAATAGTTGAAAAAAATCTTGAAATCAAGAAATATATTCAGCAAAATTTCCTGAAATAAAGGAAAATTCTACACACAATCGCCCCTGACATTTATAAAATTGATGAAAAGAAAAAGAATATTTATGTTGCCATAGTTAAAAATGTTTAAATTGTGTTGGATAGAAAAAATATATTTTGTTAAACAGTTGTAAAAATAGTGTACATTCTAAATTTAGAAATTTTATGAACACTAAAAATAAAATGCTTCTATAAAAAACTTCTGAGTACCAAAACAAAACAGAGTAATGAAATTGTGTTGTTTACTATTTCATTAGATTTATTTAAAAAAAAAAAAAAATTGTCATTTTATAAATTGTTGATTTACATTCTCTTAGTAGTGTTTGTTATGTATTTTTTGAAAAATTTGAGAATAATTTAAGCATAACTTTATAAAAAAAAAAAAAAAAAAAAAAAAAAAAAAACAGAATTGGCGTTTGAAAGTAATAAGTACAAAACTTTGAATAAACAGTATAAAATGCAAGAAATCACAACAATTGTTTCGGGTTGAAATAAGACATGACCCTTCATCAGGTGAACATGATGCTGCAAACAAAATATCAACACACCACTTGTTTGCAGGAATCATGCCTACTTTGTTTGCCTAGTGAAGGGTCATGTCTTCTTTTGACCTGAAACAAATGTTAAGAGTTCTTACATTTTGTAATGTTTGCTGAAAGTGTTGTACTTATTAAAGATAACTTTATCTCCAATCCTATCTAGTTCTAGTCTGCACCATTCACATGCATTGTAAAAGGAACTTTTTTGGAAAAAAAAAAAATGGATTTCATGTGTTCTATGTTTAAAATTAAACGTTTTTCAGCACCAAAAAATTCCATTTTTACACATTTTATTGAATATTTGTGTTATCTATTCTGAAGTCATCTTTTTTAACTAAAGTACATGTTTGTTTTCCCAATTTAAGCAGAAAAACTTCGGATAAGGGACGTGAAATTTCGCCCTATCAAAGAAACCGCCAAAGTCGATCAGATGGTCATTACAGACTTGATCCAGGCTCTAAATGGCAATATTAAACAGCATGTATTAAGTTTACAGGATGAAAAGTAATTATTATATTTTTGTATTTTTCTAAACTTTTTTTTTTTCATTATTTTTTACTCTTAACATATTTTTATTTAATTGTTACTGCTCTCAAATACTTTTTTTTTTTTTTTTTGAGCCAATTTTTGAAACTCTTCAAATATAAAAATCAGTTGCTTAATGCTTAATTTTAGATACATTTTATCACTTAAATGTGGTTTAATGTATTAAACCAAATAATAATATTTTTCAACATATACGTAACGATAAAGACCCCCTAGACCCCCTACAAATCACAGGTATTTATCAAATGCAATATAAAAACGAAAATAATGACCTCAGCTATTACATCGGTATAACCAAAAGAAAAATAATCAATAGAATTAAAGAACATAAAAATGACATCAAATATAATAAAATAACTACTGCCCTAACTAAAACGAACCGCGAACAAAACATAATTATCAACTTTGACAACATTGAGAAAATATATAATTATAACAATTACAAATATACCGCAATTCGCAAAATTATTGAAATCACAGCCAATGAGCAATCTTGCAACGATCACCAGGCAAATGAACAAATCGACGGCAGATGGCACAGCATGTTAAAAGATGATAAAAGAAGAAGAAAAAAGCAGAACATGACAAATTCGTCCTGATGATGGTCAGGTACTCTATGGACCACGAGAGAAAATAAAGTAGGCGTATTTTAATTAATTTAAATTTATCACTTATCCCCAATAAACAAGAAACGACAGATTATCATATGTCATTGTACTTCATCTTGATGTATTTCTCAACAAATATTCATTATTTATTTATTGATTTTGGTGGGATAAAAGGAGAATGACATAGAAAACCTTACATTACTTCCTTAATTTCGCCTTAAAACTTGTGGGAGGGGCCCCTCCCTTCATCAGAGGCAGTCTTCTGGGAACTTGCTTGCTTACTGGCGAGTTGTTTAATCTTGGTCTTCAAAATTCTACACCAGTTATGGTTCATGTCTTCTGCTGGATTGTTGCCATTACAAGAATTTGAATTGGATAAAATTTCTATTGTTTCACGATGTAAAGCATAAATTGCATTGTTATAATTGGCGAATTTGCGAACATCCCTGAAGCTTATATCGGTGTTTTCGTTGGTGTTTGTTTTGGTTAGAGCGGTGGTTATTCTGCCAAATTTAATGTTGGCGATCTGTTCTTTAATTCTATTTTATTTTTTTAATTGAGTGGAAACCCTGCTTCAGGTCAAAATAACTTTGCAAGGCCTTTCTTCAAGTGAGAAGAAAAAAAAGTAGCCTTCCAGTGTGCCTATGTTTTACATACATTTACATTACAACTCCAGTGATGCAAATTAAGGGTCAAGGAATCATATTTTGCACAAGTGAAGCATAACACCTTAACTTTTTACTTTTAAACATTACAGGAGGAAAATAATAATCATTAAAAAATAATAATGGCAAAATAATAAAATTTTTAATCGCTAACTGTGATAGTTTTTGTCATATTTACTTAATTTGTGTAATGTGTTTCTCTTATATATTCACAATTAATATGGAAGTTTCAAGCAATTTGGTTAAAAAAAAAAAAAAATGCGTAAAAACTGATTTTTACATTTTCATTCACGATCTAATAATAAGTTTCTTTCTTTGCGCTTGCCGAATCTTCCCTTTCCCAGCCAGTAGACATAAACAGAAACTCCAAAGAAAAGTTTGCCAGGATCAGTTATAAAATAAAATAACAGCTGTGTTGAATACTTATATGATTGGATATATATTAGGATTAGAAAATTGCTCACAAATATTTATGTTTGCCAAATAACTCTTTAATCTATGTCTCGTAAGTAATTTTTCCAAACTGCAATGCTTTTCAACTCTACTTCTTTTGTGCATTTTACTGCAACATATGCACTTGCATGTACAGTATTTTATTTTTATCATGTTTCATTAATCACTAAAAAATAGGACAAGTTTTAACATAAACGTTATTACATGAATAAAAAAAAAAAAAAAAAAGGTTTTAATTTACATGTAATATTTTATTTATTTTTTATGTATCATTTGTATAGTTTAATTATTGGATTTCCCCCTTCCTTTTAGAGATACTGAAACAAGATGTGAAATAATGGAAAAACTTCTAGAAGCTGTGTTACAAGAGGTAAGGTTATTTATTATTGACGTCCAATTTATCAATGATCATTATTTTTAATGATTTTCATAAAAATTGCATATTTTTTAAATCTTGATAAGTTTAGAGAATTATATTGATTCAAAGCAGAAAAAATAATCATTTCATTTATTTTTGAGTAAATACTTTTATTTTATTGAGTGTATATTGTCAAGGGTATATTTTATCAAGGGCATAATTAGTTAAGTCTTTTAATTGTCATAATAATAATAGATGAAATAAATTACAGTATCCTCCTTGTTTTCTATTATGTTGGAACTTATACAGGATTTCTAATGCCAACTAAAAAGCCACTCTTTGCTACTAAAATCAACCCCAGAGTACAATTATTTTTATACTAAAGGGGCCTAAAAAATAGTATTTTTATAATATTTCCACAATACTTTGTTTCTTTCAAAAAATGAGCCTGAAAAATCAATATATGGATTAACCCCTGATTGTATACGAATTTAGCACATTTATTCTTCGACCACAATTCATGAAACCGTGGAAGCATCTGCTCAAGTGCTAACTCAACGAGTCCAGTGCTAAAATAGGGGTGACAGTCAGCTGACTCAGAGAAAATAAGCAATAACCGAGTGCGGAATTACTGAATGTTTTCCAAATTTCAAACTGTCGGTCACGCTGGCATCCCTCCAACATTTTGGACGCGCCCTCACTGCTAGTTTTAGGATATGTGGCCACACTGTAGGGTCAGTTGGGGGATAATTATGACCACTTATTACGTTTTTCAACTTTGTAAATTTTTTATTATTTCTCTAATGAAAATAATTTTGTTTAAAATAATTAGGAGTCAACTTTAACTTTTTAATAACACTCCATCAAATTTTTTCTTCCTTAGGCTTCTTTATTTGAAATTAATGAGAGTGGTTATAATTACTCCACAGAAAGCATAAAATTACTAAAAGTTGGGGTAATTGTGACCACCAATAGGAAAATTATAAACCCTTTGAATTTATCTTTATACATACTACTAATATGATTTTGTTGTGGGCATTGAAGTCACTACTATACTGATTTGGTGTTAAAGTAATTTCTAATTAATTGCACATAATTCTAATATTTGTTGTTTGGAAAATTACCTTATAAAATAAATAAATAATGTAAACTGAATATTTTCTTTTTATTAAATCAAATCAAAACAAAATTACATCTTACACTTGTGGTGTTATAAATTGTTTTAACGAGTCAAAATCAATATCTAGGTCGGATCAGAAACAACAGTTTTTTAATTTAATTTAAACTTAAAATGAAGCATAATTAATTAAAAAATATATTGATAAACACCTTACTTTGGCTTCATCATTACTTGCAAGAATCTTTTTGTGGAAGGATCCTCCCCCTTCTCAATTGCAAACTTGTTGAAGTGGGCCTTGCCATTAATGAACACGAGTCTGCCAAGATCGGTCCACAGTGGCGCTACCTGCTGAAAGAGCAAGACGAAGCTATAAATGGCCAAGGCCCACTTCAACAAGTTTGCAATTTAGAAGGGGGAGGATCCTCCCACGAAAAGCTTCTTGCAAGTAATGATGAAGCCGAAATAAGGTGTTTATCAATATATTTTTTAATTCAACAGTTTTTTTTTTAAATATACATAAATGTCCTGTTTTTTCCCCAATCATTTTCTGACTCATCTCTATGTGTTTCAAAAAACTAAAGCATCTGTGATTTAGTTTTTGGAAACGTATGGAAACGAGACAAAGAAGATGTACTTTGATACTGCCTCATACTGGGTTATACTCTGATACTGACTCATAATGATGAGATTCCATAATTTTCCAGCTTTATTTTAACTTTTTTTTTTCTTCACCATATAGAAAGCTTCCTGAAAGTTATAAATAAAGTAAAAGGAAACCAGGACTTCTATATTTAATATGATATAAGCATTCTGCAATAGAATTAAAAAAAAAAAAAATCTAAGTATTTCTGCTGTTACTATTTTATTACAGTGTAGCCATAGTTACCCCACTTTTGAAATAACAGTGGGGTAATTATGATTATATATTTTAAAATGTTCAACTATATTACAAAGGTTAAAAGCATGTTAGAGATACATAAGTGCATTATTAGCATGCTTAAGTATGAATTTTTTTCTGACCTGAAATATTTTCTTCTCGGACTAAATAAGTTTAAACACTGAGTTGTCAAATTTGTTTTTCAAAAATTTTGGTATTCTGTTAAACTAACTCACATAACTGCTGTAATGATGAAGGATACCTATTATGAAAAATATATTAATAGCTCCACATTTATAGTTTTGAAAAAAAAAATTACCATTTACAGTTTTCTTGAAAATGGCATTAGTCACAGTTACCCCATGGTTATAATTACCCCCACCTAAGCCTAACTGTTCTCGTCAAATGTTTGGAGTGTATGTAAAAAAATGTAGTTCCTTTACTGAATAAAATTCACTATACACTTAAAATGCTGAGACATTTCAATCATTTTTCAGTATTTATAAATTATTTATATATATCTTAAATTACAGTTCAAATTATAAACATTTTTATTATTTATTTTAATTTTGACACAAGTGTCTTTAAAAATTCTGTGTTATAACTATTTTTGTGTATATTTGTATGCAAAAAATGTTCATGAAGATTTAATGTTATTATTTTGTTTTTCTAAATGCATTCATTTTTTTAGGAATTTGACCAGGACGTAACGTCTAATTTAGGATTATGTTTAGCACAAATCCTTTCAGATGAATTTTGTCGGAAAATATTTCCTCAGGAGATTGATGATGAGTATGTAAAAATAAAAATAATTAACTTGTTTTATTTAAATTTATGATCTTTATTTTAAAATTGTAATTATCACTTAAAGTATGTTATTTATTATCATTTTTTACTATAATATGGAATAATAAATTTAAGTTTCTAAAATATCATATTTCAGATCGTCAAGCTTTTTAATTTCTTCTATATACATAATAAAAATGTATTAACCCCTTGGGTACATTTGACGTCTGAGACACGTCATTCACTTTTTTTTTTTTTTTTTTTGCAATTCTAATTACTTGAAGACATCTTAATACTACATATGTCACTAATATTTTAGAAATAAATAAATTATTACGTAAAATGTACTGCTTTTACATACTACTCCAAGCAACCAAAAATTATATCCATTCCACATGCAAATATTTTCTCAAATAAATCCGTACCCAAGGGGTTAAATGAGCAGAAATTTTTGTCCGTTTGTTTTCCATAGATTTACATGTTTTGAGATGTCCATAATACAGTTTGACCTTTTTGAGTGAATGTTTCGAACGAACATTTTTAATGTCCGTCTGTCTGTGTGCCTGTATGTTATTAAAATTTTGTGGACTCTGTATTTCATGAACCATTAGACATTGCAACAAAACTATAATCTGTCCTTTCTAGTATCCAATCAGAGAAATTCTTTATGGCATGCAAATTTTGATTCAGATCTTGGTTATTAATCTGAATTTGGAATAATTATTTTGGTATATTTTTTCCATAATAAGAACTTAACCATTTAACATATTTCAGCAAGCATAGTTTGACTCAAAATTACGTACATGTTTTGTAACCTTGGTTGTAATTTTCATGCACCTGAAAATAATGCAAGCTTTTTATTTGGTGCCAACTTTAACTGTGAATTCAATCTTAAAAAATAAACTCATTAATTTAAAAACTTCAATTAGACATTTTAAAAAGGAGAATTGATATAAAATATGTTTTAAAAATTACAATTAAAAATATTTAAAAAAAAAAAATGAATTTTTAACTTATATTTAAATTGATTTTTTACCTTAAATAACATCCTTTTAATTTACACAAATATACAGGGTGTCCTAAAAGTTCCAGTACTCCAACTTAAAGAACTCATTGTGTCCATGATTTTTTTTAATATTAAATTTTATTGACTGCTTATTATTGCACCAGTTCTTTATTTTTTATAGTTTGTTTCTTTTCTCGCTCAAGTTGTGTGAGAATAAAGTTTTATGTTATTTTGTTCTTCATAGTGAAATGTTTTTATCATGCATTCAGAGAATTTCGCTGTTTGAAGCTTATTTTGAATGTAAATCGTATGAAAGATGCAAAGATGTTTGGCGATATAAATATCCAGATGATGGAATGCCGAGTAAAAATATGCTATATCAGTTCATTCGACAATTTCATTATACAAGTTTTGTGCAGGTGGGTACAAGTTTCTCTACAAGAAGTCACTCCCAGCACACAGGGCCCGATTAAGCTTTGAAGCTAGGGGAAGCTCAGTATCATTTCTGGGCCCCCCCCTTTCATTTCAGATTTTTTTTTTTTTTTTTTTTTTTTTTTTTTTCATTCATATACCTGGGTGGTTTCTACACACAACATTAAAATCGTATAACTTATTAATTAAGAACATTCAGATTTTTGAGGCTAAATAACAGATTTTTCCCAAAATAGTGAGTATTTTACCTTGCTTTAGGCGACCTTTCTCAGAAAAAATTCAATCTGAGGGTGAAAATTTGAAACAGAAATCCCAAGAACCTGTTTTTAGTCATTTTAGGGCCCCCTCTTAAATTTTAGAGGGGAAGCTTTGCTTCCTGAGCCTTTTGGGTAATCAGGCCCTGCATGCGCAAACGAGTTTAGCGTTGCCTCCTAGAAAAAGGTGGACATTTTGAACATTTATTATAAATGCAAGTTCTGTATTTTTTCCTCCGTTATTTTAAATGTGCCTTTTATCATTAGCATAAAAATAATAGTTTAAAGGTTTGTTGTTTTGTAAATAAAAAATACATCAGCGTCAGTACTGGAACTTTTAGGACACTCTGTATTTCAAGCACAGTGTGCTCATCTTCAGTGCAAAGTGACTTACAAACAGGGTGATAAACTCAAATGAGAGCTTAATAAGCTCTGTATTGTTTCAAAGAATTAGTAATTTCTCCAGTGATTATCTACAATACTTGTGAAAAATACCACTCTTGTGAATCACTCCTTATATGTTACTTATTTTGAATTTATATTTGCTCACATAATTATATGAGGTATGCATGCCAATATCTGAATGGTAATTGAAATATGATTACTCTAGGCTTTTGTATCTGTATATAGCAGTATAAATATTTATTTATTTATTATTTTATTGTTATTTTTATTGTCTTACTTTTGTACATATGCATACGAATTTTTTCCTGTCTAATTATGAGCAATGATGTATAATCAACACAATCTTTTAATTTACTTTGTAGATCTATAGAAGATTCTATTGGTACGCCTTTATTTGTGATGTTTAGGTGAGTAACAATACATTAGTATTATTGATTAATTCTTATTCATTTGTAACTTTTTGGCTAGCATGTTTTTCTCTATACTTTTTTTTTTTTTTGTTAATAAATTTTTGCATAGGAATTTATTATCAGCATGCTCAAACTTTGATTCGTACAATGCTATAAAAATTTAAATAAAGGCAATATTTTGGGCTGACATGATCCAAAATTTCAAATATGGTGTCGCAAATGGATGTTTGTTTAAAAAATCAAAGTTGGTGCTATTTTCAGTATGCAGATAATGCCTAATCCAAAATTTCATTTCATATTTTAAATTTAGTAAATCAGACACATTTCCCAGTTGAATGGTATTCTGCACCAATAAGTGATTTTAAAAAAAACTGTCAATGGTTTATACGGAGACATGTATTTTTTGCATAATTACTGCATTTCAAAGTACTTTTTTGCTATAAATTATCTACTCCATCCATTTTGACCCAAGTATGCCTTTAACATTATTGTTTAAGCAGAGATCCAATAGTTAGAGCAAAAATGTTATTACTCCCCATCCCCACAGTATTGATGCCATTTTTGTCCCCAGTTCATCATACTTGTGCTTTATTTTATCAGTGAGATAAACCTGAGTCTCAAAGCAGCATGCATGGTTTATTGCATGCTGCACTTTTATTGTGGCTCCTGGTTTATTCCAGCTAATCCAAGATCCCACACTCATCAAACTAACCTTTTCATGGGCATACTTTAAAACTATTATTGAGAGTTCCCAACTCTTAGGCAGAGTTATCCTTTTAAAATAATATACTTTTAGGTACAAGAGTCCTATCTGCCATTAGGTACAAGAGTCCTATCTGTTGCTATTTCTATGGCTTCTCTAAACATCACATAATTATTATTATTATTTATTTTTTCTTCTAAAATCTTTTGTTGCAAAATTCTTAAAGGGTGGCAGCAATCAAGTAAAACAGGGAAGTCTTGTAAAAATCAGGGTACTTTATCAATCTGGAAATATCAGGGAAAAATCAGGGAATTTTATAAAAACTCCCAAAAATCAGGGAAATTTTCATTTTTGCCTAGGAAGCATGATTGAAAGATCACCAAACAGGTGTTATCATAACCATGATTGCACAGGATTGACTGCTTTCTAGTTGAATTTTACTAAGTTAACATTAAAAAGTAAATAAATATTTTTTGTCTTGATGTTAATACGTTGTGCAATTAAAATGAGTCATACTTTTATAATTTTGATAATTTTTCCAAAATTTTGAATTTTTCATTTTATTTTCCTTTTTGTAAGTGAACAACAAAAAATAAATAAATAAAAAGGTTGAGATATTTTTGCCCATCAGTGTTTTGACTTGCAGTGGTTTAGCGAGCGTGTTACACAAGAATATGATATACCAAAGTTATAGAAAGTATATAAAAAGTATATAAAAAGTAATGGAAATCATGGAAAAGTCAGGGAACTTTTTTTCCGAATCTCTGTAGCCATCCTGTTTAGTTCTATGCCACACAATTGTTTTCATTTACATTTTCATCCAGCAGCTATACTGTTGTGAAATTGTCTACTATTTAGTAACCTTCCTCATTCACATTCTTATTATTTTTTAATTCAGAAATTTGTGCCAGACTCCTGAAGATGATCCTAACAGACAGCCTCTGTTAAATATCCTTGCTGAGATGTCTATGCATCAAAATCACTTAGGATACCTACTTCTATATTTTTTAAAAGCCAGTAAGGTTCCAGAAAATCGAATGTCTTCGTACAAAGATTATGTTAATACTCAAGGTTCTTGGGCACCTGTTACCCGAAATAGTGAGACAAAAGACTTAGCAACTAGTTTGTTAAGTGATTTAAAGGTATGTTCTTATATTTTCATTAGAAAATAAACTAATTGATGTAGGGTGAAATTTGTGTATTTTAATAGATTCTAAAGAAAAAAGCCACCAAAATATAAAGGGCTTCCCTTTCTTCCCTCCTTACCTCTCTTCCCACTATTTTCCCCCATATTTTCTGTCCTTTATTTTGCAATTTTTTTACTTGATAAAGGTAAACTACTTTTATCAAGCATAAAAAAAGTATATCATTGATAATAAAATACGGAAAGACTAAATACAAATAGGCTAAATAAAGCTACTGAATGCTGCACATTACCACGTTAGCTTAGAGTTGGCGCAATTCACCAGATATGAACGATTAGTGTGTGTGTGTGTGTGTGTGTCTCACCAGATTATTTTTCTTCCTTTCAATTGAGATTGCTTTCAATATTTTTAATATAAAAAATAATAATCTTATAATAAGAATGAAATTAAAATAAAGAATGATCTTTTTATTACTATTGTTATCATTTTAAGTATATCCTCCACCCCCCCCCCTCCCACACACACACACTAACTAAAAGTTTCTTTTTTCTTTTCTTTTTTTTTTTCTAAGTTAAATTTTGAGCAGTTTAAATAAATTAGACTGTTTAAATTATTAATTTTAAATTTGCTTGACTTTTATATATATATATATATATATTTTTTTTTTCTTAGTTGTGTCTAGAAGAAGACGTTCGAATGTTTTGTTATATCATTCCTGATGTTTATACACAGGTAAAATTATTTATTTGTTTATCAAAGTTTCTTCACTGTTTAATATACTTCATATGTTTAATAAAGAAGCATCACAAAACTGGCGTTCTAAAAATTATTACTTACAAACTTTGAATAAACACCATAAAATGCAATAAACTCGCAACAATTGTTTCGGGTCGAAAAAACACGACCCTTCATCAGGCGAACAAAGTAAGCACGAGTGCTGCAGTCAAAGCGGCAACGCACAAAATCGTTTAAAATGAAAATAAAAAGTTTATAAAGTAGAAACTGAATATAGCTACTGGTGTGAGTAGAATAGTACAGAAAAACAAGAAAATAAATAAATGAGTGAGATTAAACATGTAACAATCTAAGGATAACAAAAATTAAACTAAAATCTAAGTTACGTGAGTAATTTCCAAGCATCAGAGAAGAAAGGAGTGGAAGAAATATCATTAACAAGATTTTTCGAATTTTTAAATATGTAAAATGCTTCATGAATATCCAAATGGGAGGAGCAGACAGGAGATGAAATAATGTTAGTTTTGGAAAAATCAAAACGATGACCTTGAGACCAGCAGTGGGAAGCAATAGAAAATTTGGAAGCAATAGAAAACGGTTTTCGGTGGCCACCGAAAACCGTTCTGGAATTTATTTAATTCCGTGTTCGTCCTGCAACTTAGGTTATATTGGTCAAACTAGGAGGCGTTTGAAATACAGAATAAATGAGCACCGTCGGAATGTTCGTAATGAAGAGATTACCAAATTTTCTATTGCTTCCCACTGCTGGTCTCAAGGTCATCGTTTTGATTTTTCCAAAACTAACATTATTTCATCTCCTGTCTGTTCCTCCCATTTGGATATTCATGAAGCATTTTACATATTTAAAAATTCGAAAAATCTTGTTAATGATATTTCTTCCACTCCTTTCTTCTCTGATGCTTGGAAATTACTCACGTAACTTAGATTTTAGTTTAATTTTTGTTATCCTTAGATTGTTACATGTTTAATCTCACTCATTTATTTATTTTCTTGTTTTTCTGTACTATTCTACTCACACCAGTAGCTATATTCAGTTTCTACTTCATAAACTTTTTATTTTCATTTTAAACGATTTTGTGCGTTGCCGCTTTGACTGCAGCACTCGTGCTTACTTTGTTCGCCTGATGAAGGGTCGTGTTTTTTTGACCCAAAACAATTGTTGCGAGTTTATTGCATTTTATGGTGTTTATTCAAAGTTTGTAAGTAATAATACTTCATATGTATTTTTTTCATTTAATTCTTTGTTTTATGAACTTTATAAGTATTCTCATTTTAATTCATGTTTTTTAACTTTAGAAATATTCTTTTCTTTTTTTTAAAAGATATGCATGTGTAATAATTATATTTTGTATCCCCACAAGCAAACTGTAAGTCCTAGCCTGGGCATAAAAAATGAATTATGCCCTGGGCATAACACTGGGCTAAACAGATTTACTCACGCAGGGTATCTCATACCAATGGGCATTTATTTCGCTTTTCTACCCCGGAATCATTGCAAAAAATATTTTTTTAAAGCGCAAAAATAAGAGAAATAATTGTAAATATAAGTTGAAAAATAACACATACATTTAGTGGTCAAATTTTCTGTGAATACATGCCATGTATTTCATGCAGGGCCGGCTCGACCATATAGGCAAATTAGGCGATGGCCTAGGGCGCTCAAATCTAGAGGGCGGCACAATCCAGTCAACAAGATCTATTTTATTTATTACTATCTAACGACACATTAGAATAGATAAAATGTAGTCTTGGAAACACAGCACTCATGTTGTGTGAAAATTTTAAACACTTACAATCTTTGTCTAGAAAGGACTAAAAGGTACAAGTCTGCTGCTATGACTTGGAAACATTTACTGAGTTTTCCCTGGCGTGTTTTCAATTGGACTTGTAAAAATGAAGTAAATGGATAATCCTCGAATTGACTTTTCAGGGCATCAAAGTCAATCTAATTTATCTAATGAAAAGCGCTAGAGAAAGAGTCACAAACAACTGGCTTGATTTTACCATAATAACGATCTATTTATTTCAAAAATTTACAACGTCGAATTGAGTTTTGAAAACAGTCCGTCATTAAATCTGTCCATCTAATTGTTAACAGCTTTACACTATATCTAAAAGTGACCGAGTCATTATTTAATGGGGCTGTACGTTATTGGAACTATAAAGTTTTGACTTTCGATTCAAGGGTCTAAATTGTACATCATGTTTTTTATAATTTTGAACTGAAATAAAAAGAAAAAAATAATAATAATAAGATTTGAAGGAAGGTAGCTCTAACTAGAAAGAAGTTTTAGCTCTTTAGACTAGGTGATTTTGTAGGGGCTATGCGTGGGGGCTTTTTGGAATTTTACAAAGTGATTCTGTTATAGTTTCTTTATCTAGTAGCTCAACTTAGTAATAAAATGTGAAATTTCGTTTTCAGTACAGTTGATACTTGAGACTAGTTGTTAACAGAAAAAAAAAAATTGGAGTACAATTTTGTAAAAGAAAATTAGGGAAAAAATATCATTAACAAAGCAAATTAGGCTCCTTTGAAAAGTTATTTTCGTCCGAATCCTAAAGAAACACTACCAGGATAATAATTTGAAAAAACAAAAGATTTTTCCACCTGAATCTGAATAATCAAAAATCTTGCTTCATCTTCCAAAATAATTAGTAAATAAACAATAGTTTGATATGAAAGAAATAAAGATTGAGGCTTTGATGAACAGAACATGGAAAATGCTTCCGGTTTCACTTTGAGTTTATGTATCCTTACAATGTGGGAAAATTCTGTAGGTAATCTGCAGCGAATAGACGACATGACTCTCTCACGTCATGAAAAGTCCTGACGATTTTCTTTTATTTAACCTGTGGGAGTCTTCTTTTAACCCACAAACAGTGGAATGTAGCCTATCATAGCACAGCTTTTTCCCACAAACATTGAAAGCTCCGCCTCGTTCTAGTTGTCCATTCTCAACGAACACAAGCCAGATCATGTATAAAAAAATTTAATTTCCTATTAGAAAATAAGTGAAGAAAGTTTTCGTCAGTACATAACAAAAGACGACGCGCCAATGGTGAAAATGTGACCCAAACTCCATTACTAATGCACTACTAAAAACAAAATTTTTTTCTTGGAAACTGTAAAAGTGATTTCGGATTTGATAAACAGGAGGCATTTTCAAAAGAAATTAATATTGCGGTATCATTCCCATCGGAATGATTACGAGCTAGCCCGATTACGAAAAATGAAAAAGAAGTTTAATTATGCAGTCAGCGGATAAATCAACAAGTGAGGCTAAACATCATTTTAAGATTAATTTTTATATTTCTTTTCTTGATACAAAAAGAAATTCGAATTATGAGAAGTTCAAACAGACCAAAAAGATAAATCGTGTTTTCTGATGCCTTTCTAACGATTGTGAATCGTAAAAAAATAACTTTCAAAGTGATTTTGAAATTATGTAGAAGATTAGGAGATTATCTGACTCAAGGAGACTCTAAGGATGTTGATGAAAGTACACTACAGGAAGTTTTGAATAATTTTTGTGAAAACGAACTAGTACACTGTGTATTGAATTTAGTAACAGCAATAAAATTGTTGCTGACACTTCCTGTGTCTGTGGCCAGTGGTGAACTCAGCTTCATATAACTGAAATTAATAAAAACTTACTAGCGTTCTGTAGTGACGTGAGAACGATTTGTAGGACTATCACCATTATTAACAGCTCAAGATGAAGCTAAAACAATTCATTTGAAAGACATTGTTTCTACTACCGCTAAAAGTAGTGCCGAAAAAACAATAAAGTGCAATATGTAATAAAAATAATTAGTTGATTATTTATTACAGTATTTGTATGTGTATAATTGTCTGCGTGTCTTACATTTTTTTAAAATTTGTTTTAATGGGGCGCCACGAAAATTTTTCGCCTAGGGCGCCAAATTTGCTCGGGCCGGCACTGATTTCATGCAAGCATAAAAGTAGATGAATAAAATTGAAAGTAAATATTGAAAAATAACACTTACATTTATTTTGCACATTTTCTGCAAACACACGCCATATGTTCCATACATATATGTTTTCCACATTTTTCACATATAAATTTAGTCTGTCCTTTTTATTAGGGCATTTGTTGCATCTTTTATAGGGTCCTTTCGATTTTTTCGCAGGTGGCGCGATTTCTTCAGCACTGGATTTTAGTTTTTCTTTCAAATTTCTTGGAAGCATTGCTTGTTGGCACCTGTTTTTCTGGTATTCTTCAACAAGATTGAATCCTAAACATTTCAAAAATGAGTGTCTGGTTTGATTTTGAATAGGGGGTTTCTTTGTAGATAATAAAAGGATTCGAGCATTTATTGCTGCAACATTCAACAAAGCAAAAAATATTACCATGGGCCAACGATTACATTTTCTGGCTGTGGAATATGTTACGGCCATTTCATCAACAACGTCAACTGCGCCTTTGGTTAAGTTGTAAAATATGATGATCTCAGGTTTTTTCAATTATCCTGTTGATGAATCTATTGCATCATCGTTAAGCACTGTTGAAAGTAAAACAACATTCCTATTTTTCTTGGGTGTATATGACACAATTGTTGTTTCTTTTTGGAAGCCAAACATGGAAGAATAAACATTTCTGTTCCTTTGAACCAAAAATGATGGAGGAATTTTATTTTTATTTTTTCTCATTGTCCCAACAATAGTTATTTTTTTCTTCAAAAGTTCCTGTGACAGTGGATAAGATGTGTACCAGTTGTCGACGGTCAAATTAAGGCCTGAATTATAAAGTGGTTTGATTAACCTTTTCACAATGCTACTTGGACTATTATCTTCAAATGGCCCTTTTGGCTGTTGACCAGTATACACTTCCATATTCCAAGTATAAAATAATCTGGAATCGACGAGTGCAAAAATTTTTATACCATATTTTGATGGTTTCTTCGGCATATATTGCCAAAATGGACTTTGCCCTCTAAGTGGTTCCAGTTTCTCATCTATAGTAATGTATTCTCCAACATTATATGATTTTTTACCATATGTCACAAATTTTTCAAAAAACTCTCTTATTGGAGCCAATTTGTTTAAGTCTTTTCTATTTTGACGAGTTCTAATATCGTCAAAACATAGACATCTCATAAGAAAATTAAAACGATTTGCAGACATAGTTGTCCGGAATATCTCAATTCCTGTACCGTCTATTTCCCAGAGATCTTTCGCATTTACATGTCATGATTTGTGTACACCACAAATATGACAATCCGATAAATGCTTTTATTTCAGCTTCATTTGTTTCTCTAGCATCCCTTTCTCGAGTAAAACGATCTTTTATTGATTCAATAAAAATATTTGTGCATTTTACTAAAATTTGAATCAGTTCAGGAAATATTAGTAAATTCCATGCTTCTATCTTTTGAAATATATGTATTTCCAGGTAGTTTTGTGACAATGTTTTTTGAAGACACTCAAGCGTTTGGACGGAATTTCTCTTTCTTTCAAACTGTTTCTTTATCCTTTCCAATAAAATTACTGTTATCATCGTAATCTAAATCGTCATCTTCTGAATCTGAGTCGATTTCTGAAGCAGAATCATGATTACTGTTATATTCTACATCATCTGGCTCTTCATCATCTTCGCTGAAACTTTCTTCATCCGAAGATACTGTATCTAATAAGTGTCTTAAATATTTTGTTTCTTCCTCATAATTCCGAAAACGCACCATATCGAACGAGCAGAGAAGCGAGTTCATGCTTCTAAAACTCTTACAAAAAAAAACTCGCGCAGGGTGTGACATACCCGGAGAGCTGAGAAACATGTATCTGTTTTTAGAATTCGCTCACAGGTTCTTCCACTTCAAGGTTATGACCTTAGAGTCAGCTACAAGCGGATTCACCCATTTTCCAAAAAAGGGTATGAAAAAACATCGAAAAAAGAAAGGCGGTGGGTATGTCATACCCTGCGCGAGTAATGGCGGGTTAAGCTACTAATTGAAACTTCAAAGACTTTTATCCAAGATTGCCTGACTAGTGTTACTGTTTTACTGCTAGTGGTTTTCTGATTTACTCTATTGTTACCTTGAAAGTCTATTACTATCTAATTCTCTGAGAGTTTGTTCCCAACTATATTTTTGATGTTGTGTCCTCTAAATGTGTTGAAATATGTATTTTTTAACAAATTAATGCAATTAATTATGAAAAATTTGCTTGCATATTTTAGTTCAAGGTAACATTTCATAATTTAGTTTTTTAATTTTTTTTATTTGTATAATTATATTTTTCTAAATAGCTGTAATTAATTTTATATTTCTAGTTTCCCAATATTGCTATTGGAAATGCAGAGCTTTTAAATCTAATTGTGTCATGTATAGATCCATCTCAGGTAATTCTGTTTTTTTTTTTTTTTTTTTTTTTTTTTTTTTTAACTGTCCAAACTATGTGTGAGGCTATATTATGTATCTATTTTTAAATTATGGATACCATGCAGTTTTGTTTAATGCCCAATAAGGGTTAATTCGCAAATCACAATTTAGTAGGGAATGACATAAAAGCAGAGGGGATTATTTGTTTAAATATTTCTGATTTATATCTATTTATAATGACCTCATTATGCTTTGTTTGTTATCTGGTAATTTTATATATATGCCTCTCATTTTAAATATTTGTATTTTGATTCATTTATTTGAATCTTTATCTTATTTAATCAAATATTCCAGTATATTTTTTATCATCTACTAACTAAAATTTATTATCATCTAAAGCTCCTTTTTTTTTTTTTTTTTTTTTTTTTTTAACTCTTATCATCTGCAAACTGATTAATGTAATGTGTAGAAACTGTGAAATTTTATCATCCTAATTATTATTTTCATTTCAAATTCCTTAAAAACCATTTATTATTCCGTTTCAGAGTGTCAGATTAAATGCGATTTTATTTAGCATATAAAATTTATATTTCATTTTGATACCAATTTCATTATTAATTTGTTTGAATCATTTTTCTTTCATGTATGTTTTTAATTTCTAATTTTTAAATAATTACAAATCTGAAATGTTATCTGCATTAGTTTAAACTAGCAGGCTTTTCCTGCTTCTCTGAACGCTAAATAAATTCTCAAAATTCGATATCATTATTAAAAAATCTTTAAAAAAAAAAAAAAAAAACTGAAATTAGTCAAAACCTCAATAAAAGTTCCTGTTTCCATTGATTGTGGTTCTCCAGACTACAACATGACAAATCTGGGTCCCCACTGCCTTTGACTGTACCATACTTGCTTTTTACTCTCTCCTTCCCTGCAGGTAAAGTTAGAAGCTTAGAAAAATCTCATCAAAATGCATATTGCTCACATTTAAACACCTTTACACAAAAACTTGTCATTCTGAGGTAATTTGAGCAGAGTTAAGCTTGAAAATGTGTTTTTTGCCTTGGCCACCTTAACGGCCCTCTTCACTTACCGTCCCCAAAAACCCGAGCCAATGTTATTGTATGGGGAAATTTTCTTTACAAATAACTTATTAACTAATACATATTTTTAAATTCTGTTTTCACATTCAGAAAATTCCCAACTGTTAAATTGACGGACCTTTTTTAAAAATGCATTTTTTTAATTTTTAACATTTTTTATTTTGAAATTGCAAAATGAAAAAATTTCACATATTGAAAATTCGCATTTTTCAGCTTCAAAATAAAATATAAAAAATTTAAAAAAATATTCTTTTAAAAAAGGTCCGTCAATTTAACAGCTGGGAATTTTCAGGATGTGAAAACAGAATTTAAAAATATGTGTTAGTTAATAAGTTATTTGTAAAGAAAAATTTCCCATAGAATAACATTAGCTTCGGCTTCTGGCGTTGGTGAGTGAAGAGGGCCCTTAAGGTAAAGAGAATGAATAATTTCACAAATCGCTTTATAATGCATGTTGGGCACACATAATCAAATGACACATTAAAAAATCTCCTTTCTGAGGTAATTTAGAGCAGAGTTCAGCAGGAGAAAGAAGGAAATTTCTCCAAATCCCTTTATAGTACGTTTTGGGTATGCATTACGAACCTATACCTAAAAATTACCTTTAATGAGATAGTTTGAAGCAGATTTACATGTATAATTTAATAGTTAAATAACTTCATTAAGAAGCAAAGTGTATTATTGCTCAAAAAATTATTATTATTTTGTTAATTTCCCTTGTAATGAAATTTTATTTTTAAAAGCTTTTGCTGTAATATTTTTTACACAACATTATTAATAGTTGATTTTTTCAAAAGTAAAATGTAGGGAGAGGGAATGGGAGAGTAAAAGAATAAAAAATAATT